>CAJNIZ010043449.1:71220-126503 GCA_905231905.1 Symbiodinium pilosum
GATAGAATATGGGGTACATGGGAAGCTCATTATAATATACCCAACGTCATATTCTTTCTACTTAAGGGGGACTATATACATATCAAGGATATCCCTTAGTTAATTGTACTTAATTGCGACATCATTGGGTTCGGTGTTTTCAAGACAGGGGGGTCCTTTGGATCCCTTCCAAGGAGTTTCGGGACATGCGTATATCTACATATATATATATACATATTTAAATCACAGATGTACAGGTTTTAGAGTTCAGGAGTGTGGGGCGATCTTCAGGGGTGCTTCAGAGGGCTTATGGGGAGAGAGAAAGAGAGAGAGCTTCGGGAACCTTAAGGGCAACCTTGACCTGTAGTCTGAGGCTCCCCATGTTTCCCTTCGTACCACACTGCGGTTTAGGGATTGGCGTTTTGGATTCAGGGTTTCCGGTAAAGTGCTATTGAGAAGGCGCTGGCGATGCTGGAGCAGTTTGCCGTGACCAATTATCCAGGGCCATCAAATGATCGCGAATCCTGGAAGCAGCTTGGCGCGGCGCAACATACTTGCATGTCTTCCAATAATTCGAATAACGTTTCAGGGTACATTTGGCTAAGCTTATATACAGCTTCTGAGCGAATATTGTATGGGCAGTTCTTCAGGTCTCTACGTTAATCATGCGCTGGTCGACCGCATTACAACGTGACAGTTACGATGATAGACGTATGTGTCAGGAGAAGGGCCGGAAGGTGCGGTACATGATTCCGGGAGGGGATCGAAGCAACACCCTTGCTTGGTTCAGGATGTGGCAGAGCTCCCAGGTCCTAATGTAGCCCCCTGATTATTAAACCCTCTCCCTTTAATAGGGACCATAAATGGGATCCTAATATTAAGGCCCTTGAAAGGAGAGGGTTTATTAATCACGGGTTTACATTAGACCCTAGGATCCGGATGGTCCAATGCAGGTGCAAGCCACAGTAGGGTTTAGGGTTTGGGGTGTTGAGGATCAAAAGAGGCATCATTTCTTGACGCCAGGGTTCAAGGCAGGTATCTGTTGTTCATAACCTTATTGAAAACTCCCCTCCGGCAATTGCCCCTCGAAGTTCCAAGGGGTTGACAGTGAGAGATATCAGCTACACCCTGGTCTACGAAATAAGTTCTCGAGGTGAGTAATTTGTCCCTTGGAAAGTTACTAACCAAGACAAGCACGCCGAGTCACACTTAGTCAGAGAAACCTGAAATGCAGCTGCTGTGTAAGCATTGTGAGTAGTCAATTGCCAAACCTATAAACCCGCCTGCACCAAAGGTCGAACAATCTCCCGGGTCACTCTCACATGCATTTAACTAGAATCACAAGTAAGGCGACTATAACAAATCAAACCTATAAACCCGCCTGAAGACTCAGAGCAATAAACTATAGCCACCCTCACCTTGCAACATAACAACCTTAAGAAACAATCTGGCATTCCAACATTGCTAGATATGTTATAGTCACCTTACTCGTGATTCTAGTTAAATGTGTAAGGCTTTACATGGGTATCCGTCAGCGTTCTCCTTTTAATCCCAATAGCCCCGGAAGACTTATCCAAGCGGTCCAAGAGCCATTTTACAAGCAGTACCTCCCAACAGCATCCAGCAATTTGCAAACAAACTGGATATCATTCAGATCTTAAACAAGGAGCCTTAAATCCCAGCTGTGGGGCATACCCTGGACCGCCAGGACTCTCTGCTTAGTCTGCAAAGACGGGTCGCAAGACCCGACAACAACGAACGCCACAAACTTCGTTGCCACTGAAGTTCTTCAAGATGCACCCGAGCCTCGGCGATGCCATTATGGGTTATATAGGGATAATGGAAAAGAAAATGGAAACTATTATAATGGGTGATATAGGGGTTATATAAGGTTTAATATAGGGTTATTTGGGTGGTTGTCAAAATTATGATCCCTTTTTGGATCCCTATTGTAATACGGCTCCTAATATTTAGGCTACCCAACAAGGGAACATAATTTTGACAACCACCCACATGAGGGCTCTCGTGCGTTTTTAGGGTGTGATGTTTGAGTTTGGGTTCCAGGGCTTTAGGTCTATAGTCCCCCTTAAGTAGATAGACTATGGGGTATATGGGGATCTTATTATAATATACCCACAGCCATTTTCTATCTACTTAAGGAGGACTATAGGGTTTAGGGTCAGGAATGAGGAGTCAAATGCTACCGTGCATCCTTACTGTCCCTCCAACGGCCGCAACAGATTGTCATCATAGAAACAGGAAACCTTGGTCATCGTCGGATGTTATTCCAGGAACCTCCTTGTACCCTTAAATAGGTGTATATGGTCCCTAATAGTGGGTATTTGGGGTATACAGAGGGTAGATGGAGGGTTTAGGTCGTCAGTTTTCATCATAGCAGTGAACATGCTTAAAGCGCATTCCTTAGGTGGACCCCCCACCCAGTAATAGTGACTGTACGGGGTAATAAGGATTATATTAGGGTCCTCTTATATTCCTATTTTACCGCTGTTACAGGGTGGGGGTTCCTCCTAAAGCGTACCAATGCGAACTACGAACACGATTCTATGTGTTTGTTGGGGGCCCAGAGCTTGCCAAACTTTATAGAGTTTCTTGCTCCAAACTGTCAGCCGCCGTGGGCGCCTCCAGTTTTTTCATCGACGGGAGGAGCATTAATGTCTAAATTCCTCGGCCGAGCAGATTTCAGCGAATGATTGCTAGGTCAAGAATGCTAAGCTGCAGGTAAAGAACAGGATCTTAAGAAAGCATCCTATAGGGTCTCTAGCAGGAGAAAGATACTGCTGAAGCCTTCATCTCTTGACCCGTTTCTTGTTACAGGGTTCGTGCCCGTGCGCTTGACATGTAGTCACAATCTACTAGGCCAAGGAGCCCCCTCCCCGACCCAAAGTATCGTAGCGACCCCGCTTAAGCAGGGGTTGGCATGGGTAGAGTAGGGTAGTAGCAGGGCAGGGAAGGCCGGTGCCCCGCAAACAAGAAATTGTTGCCTTCTACGCCTCTTGCTTTGGTGGTTTCTGGAGGCTGGAACCCACTAAAAAAAGAAAAGCAGTCCGCTACATCTCCCATTTTACGCAAACCACTGACAGAAGAAACTTGGACTCGTACATTTTCATTTCAAGAGTTCAGACCGCCCAAAAAACAAATCAAAAACGGAAGAGCGGCACTTGACATGTCTCATTGTCGGAGATCTAGGAGGCCACCATGACAGTCGGGGACTCGTCAAGATAAAGGGAAAACAACCACAGGTACCGCGAGCTTGCACGTGCGCTGACGTCGCCTCTTGCTAATGACGAAATGGTCAGTACTGGCCCGCATGAGCTTTTGATTAACATGTATGCTCAGAGTGGCTGCTTTTGAGAGGTGTCATGCACATGTGTGTGTTTTTGTGGTTGCCCTTTTTTGACAAGCTACCTAAAGTGCAGCAAGCCTAACACGTTTATGGGAGGTTGGCGAAGGTATGGTCATATCTCATTTTTCGGTACCTGTTATTTAGGGTGCCCTCAAATGGGACAATAATTGTGGCAACCGATCAAGCGCAAACATGACCCAAAGCATCTGCACATAAGCCTGCGCGAGCCCGAAGTTGACAGCAAAGGGGACTTAGGGAAAGCTCCCACCTCAAGTTGACACTAGAAGCGGCTTTCTTATCCTGTAAAGGACATGCAGCAAATGATAAAGCAAGGTGCAGAACACCGGCACTTTGCAATGTAGCTCGTTTGGTGAACATGATTGTTTAGGTTGAGATCCCCTGAAAGCGAGTGACGGAAACATTGAAAGCCCAAATATACGTCTGCAACATGCCAGTGAAACACAGCTTTCAAGTTCACTAGATCACTAGATTGTATAATGTGTCACGAGACAGAATATAAGTTGGCAAGAAGATAGCTTGGCCGCCGAGGACTGGTTGATGTCATTGCTTTGCCGAGCGTTGTTTGGTTCAGGGTCTGGGCTTTAGAGTGGCGACTCAGGTTGACGAGATATGCCGGGATGCGGTGTCCTTGTTCAGTGTATATTTGTGGAAAGTTGGAAGAAGTGCCACCATCTTATTCAAATCCATTAAGTTTTTTTGCTGTAGCAGATTATGCCCAAAGTTCGAAACCATTGTTCCGAATCATGTAATCCCCTACATTACTTGAGCGATTGGGAACCGCAAAGAAAGCCTTTGTTTTGTCTAGTTTGATGTGGCTTTGAACGCAAAGGCTAGCATAGAATCCGGCAACCTGCAAACATGCATTGATAAGATATTGATAAGAGGAGATTGAGAACCTTTGGAAACGGGTTATCATTATAGAAGGGTTCTACCGGCATAAGTGATATGTACGGTTCAGGTCTTCAGAACCACAACAAATGGGACCGTACTACAGTTGGGGTCACCAAAGTTGTGAAATTCTGTATGACGCAGAAAACCAAGGCCAATAAGCCTCACCTTTTGCCTTGTGACATCTGCCACCATGAGTCTTGCTACTTCCAGATGAAACCTGATTTGCGCTGCTCCCGACTTCCATGTCGTAACGGATTCAGCAAACCGCAAAGGCAACGCCCAAGTAAATTATTATTGGACCTTCCAAGCAAGACCTGACAACCCGAAAAATCCTTCCGCCAAGAGCCGGGACCCCTTGGATGTAAGTTTAGCGCAGTGCAGATGCGTGTGGCAGAGCAGCCGTAGAATCACTACAACAATAACTTCGTAGTCCGCCTGGTAGTCTTAGCCATTGTATTTATGATATTATTTCTTTCCGTAATAGTGACGGTATTCGCTGGTACTTGTAGAGTTTTACCTAACACTTAAACATACATTTTCGGCAAACAACGAGCACTACACCTTCGAATCTCAGTTGTTTTGACGTCGCGATGAGTCCCAAATATCGGAAGCCATGTAAAACCGCATGGAAAATACAAGGAACAATGGAGCGAAGCCGGATTGTCTGGGCATTTACGCGGTGGTAGGCTCACGGGTTTGGAACCCAAGATCTTTTGCACAAGGCTCTCGAAAAGTTTGTGGCGATGTTCGGCAAGACCGGCCCCCCATCCGCAATATGCAGCTAGAATTGAAGACTTCGGGCCTTGGGTTCTGGGCTTGCCTTGGATGTACATAGGGTGATGTAGGTATCAGGATTTCGCGCTGAGGGCGAAGATGGTGGAAGGACTACACCTTCACATGGAACCCAAGCAACGGGGCCCCAGTAAGGAGCCTACATGGGGGTCCATGCTAGTTTGGGCAAAGGTGATGATTCGGTTGTGGCGTTTTTTGAGTGGCCATTGTTCACAGCGTGTGCCTGCTTGGTTGTTGGGCTTCGTAAAAACTGATCTCGGAAAGTGCTTGGCGATGAAAATAAACCTCAAGGTGTTTCTAAGTAAAGGTTCCACCTGCAAATGGATATGTGTTGGGCGAGGAATAAACCAAAAAAAACGCACATGTCCTTGGCATTGCTGGTAGACTCATTTGTTCATGAAAACTTCCTTTGCTAAAGCGGGACTCATATACGATTCTGCAACCACCATGGTTTCGTAAGCTTGTGCAAAAAACCCAAAAAAAGCCGGTAGCATGTTTGCTAGTACTTGTTGTCTACTTTGCCAGAAGCCAGACCTTTTTAGTTCTACAGGATGAATTGCATATACGATTCTGAAGCAGAGGTTTTGTAGTTTGTGTGCATCGGCCGTTTCAGCCCGCAATTTATCTGCAGGGGGATGGGCACCCTAGAGGAAGTATAACTACTTATGTCATTATGTACAACCTTTTTACGTTTCCAAATTTTTGGCTTCCAAGGACATCCCCCTCTCGTCATGTCGGTCCCCAGGTCGAGTTCGACTAAGCGTTGTCTTGGGTGACGGCATGATCGTGACTTGACCGGCTTTCAAGTTTACAGGCTTGTGATTGGGGAGCTATGTATAGCATGCTTTTTGGGGGGGTACACAGTTACACAGGTTACACTGAAGAAACTTGGATCCAGGTTACCATGACATGGAGAGAGCAAAGGATGTGGCTTGCTCAATATGGTGTCTTTGCGTAATTTCTTCAACAGCTGACCATGTTTTTCGTGTTATATGTTCATGGTTGGGTGGCACAGTTCAAGGATGGCTTCTGCGTAGATGTGGGCAATAGTTCCGTAGCGCGATTCGGTTAGTGGTTTGTTTAAAAAATCAGGGCTATCAGCCTAGGGGCACTTTGGGCTCCCCGTGGGAAAATGGAAAGTATGAAGAGGTAGTAGAGGTCATTTCTCAAGATTATATCCGGGTTCTTTTGAAAATCTTCAAAACCTCTACTTGCGATCCTGTTGTAGCAGGTTTCTGTGGTTATGCGGCGTGTATTGGGAGGGGATTTGCTGCCGTAAGTGTGACTTTTTTGTGGGTCCAAGTTCTAAGTCTGCATGCAGAACGTAAACCCCGAGGCTCAAAGCATCCCAAGCTTCAAGACTAAATCGTAGCTACTTTCCTTCCAGGCCACAAATAGAACCTACTTCGGGCTGTTTGGATCCCCATGAAACTGTGCACAGAACCTCAGACTGGAAACAACATGCACGCGTCAAGGTTGTCTCAAAAGGAGGGGTACTTGGAGAGTCCCGCATATGCAGTTTGCGGCATATTATGGAGGTCCCTAGAAATGATTCGGAAAACACGCATGCTTGAGAAAAAAGGTCAAGGGCTCTAATGTTGACCCCAAACCGCCTAGGCCTGGCATCCCGATGATGGAGTGCTGGAAAATGGTCGCCTGATCCTCCATGCCTGGCGCTGAGCCACTGCGAGTTTTACATTTTTAGGGTTTAGGGCTTATAGTTGGTGAGGGTTGTTTAGGGCTTTAGGCAGGGTTTTAGTGGTTCTAGTTTGGAGGTACAGGCCACGAATGTGCACCAAAGTCCTGAAGCCTAAAGCCGGGAGGCCGATAGATGCCTATAGTCAAAAAGCCTAGCTTGGTTAGCCTTTTGGACATTTAAATATTTCTCTGATTGATTTCATGAGGACCCTCCACGTTTAGGGTTCAGGATGTAGGGTACTAACCCTAAACCTACAACTTAAGCCCTAAACCCGGCTCCAAAGCCCAATCAAGCTAGGGCGTGTACAGGGTTTAGGGCTAGGGGTTGCGGTAGCTAGGGGATTCGGTGCAGTTGGCAAGGATCCAGGGCTTGCAACACCCATAGTAGACCCCTAAACCCTACGCCGAAAACCCAAATCCTGTGGACCCAGAGGAGACCAATACCATGGGAATGTTTGCGGGCATACTTTAACAAGGACTCGTTAAGCTTTTCCTGCTCTCAAAAATCCAATGCCCGGGGGTTTTCCCAAATTAGTGGTACCTTTGAAGGGGGCATTTAGGGTTCTATAGGAGTCATATTGGAGTGCTGTTGTCCTGCTTCACAAATCTTACAATTGGAGCACTTGAGCAAGGCACATAGAATCACGCGTGCCTCATCTGGGGTGGTTGAGGAGTGGGTTGCAAGGAACTGTCAGTTTGAGGGTTTTAGGGTTTAGGGTCACTTGCGCATTTGCGTTGCGGAGGAGATTAACGCAACTTTCCCAACCGTGCCGCACGCCTCACAGCCCTTGAGTTTGAACCCATTCCTCCAAATCACCGCAAGATTCCTTGTATGGCAGCCAGTAGAAAGGAAGGCGTACTTTCCTCCCCCTATTAAGCATTGAAACATGGACCCTCGACCGTTAATGAGCTATATATGCTTATAGTGCGCCCTGACTAGATAGAATATGGGGTATACAGGGGATCTTATTATAATATACCCAAAGCCATATTCTATCTGCTTAAGGGGGACTATAATCCCTGAACCCCATGACATCCCAGGCCCTTTGGCCTTCAACCCCAAAACCTGATCTTTAGATTCTTTTGCGGCTCCCCGATCTACTCTCAAATTGTGTTATTTATGTAGGTCTCATTTGTGGTATTTGGGCTTAGAATTTCGTGTGACTTCCCTCCTAATTAGTGGGCACAGCTCTTAATCTGTAGGTATTTCTGGTTGCAGGTAAACCCTTGCGCCATCCTACGTTGGCTGCAGGTCCCGATCAAAACCAGCCGTGGGGCCTTGACACGGGTTGGCAACCTCATGCTGCACGTGCCGCAAGGCAGGATTTGTTCGGCGTTTAGCACTGACGTGGGCGAACTGGCTTTACTTGGGAATTTTCTTCATGGCCAGACTGAAAGGAACAACTCGCCGTGAACAGGGATTCTTGTCGCAGCTCCGGAATGGGGGTGTGTGAAGCAAGTCCCTGCATCAACAACGTGCAGGGCTTGGGCCTTAGCTTCTGTTGGGGCAGGGTACAGGGGCCTTAATAAAGCATGATTACTGGCTAGTGTATGCCAAATAAACTTCAAAGTTGGATTGGTGTTCAGTTAGGCCCCTATAGAAAGATGGAGCTGCTGCAGGCTGCTTAATGCCGCACGCGCCAGGCTTGATGGTACTGCACCTTCATTGGAACCGCCTCTGGTAGGATTTCTGGGGCTTAGGGCTTCTACACAGTGTTTCCGACCACCGGGAGAGGGCTTATACCGGGGAAACTGTGTGTCCTCATTATGGAGAATGATTGTAATTAGGGTGCAAATCTCCAGAAACCAGGCTCAGAATTCAGAAGCATTTTTCTCATCGTTCCAATTGAACCAGCACTCCAACCGAAGGCATCATCCATTGGTGCGACTACTCGCTGCCACATAGTGTGTTCAATGCAGACGACACGCATCTGGGCGTTAACTGCATGCTGAGTGTTATGTTCGCTTGCCGGATTTCTTGTGGGAATATGCGCCCTAAGACTCCAAGTACCCAAGTGGCGGTTTTCTATGTCCCCCCAGCATTACATGGAGTCTGAACGGTCTTTGTGACCTAAAACCCTTCTTGTTAAGATACTTGCCCTGGGGCGAAGGCTTGTTACAGGGATTATTCAGGACTTTTATCGTTAGAGGCTTCTGCCGCGCGGTCCTGTGTTCGGGGCTGAGGCTGCTAAGGTTCTTGTGTGCATGGGGACTTGCAGCTTGTGGTTGTGGGGCAGACGCGTTGTGTTTGGTGGGCTCGTCGCGTGCACGTTGCCTTCATTGTAGCAATGATGAAGCTGGTAGCTCGCACTTTGGGTTACATGAACGAGAGCCTGATTTCCGAAACCAGCTATGAGGGGTCGACGTAGTCGCTGAGGGCCACAATTGCACGACGAGATTTGCTGCAAGACATTGCTTGGGTCTTCGATCAAAGTATACATATGATGGCGTGTTGCTGCCAAATGCCCATTGCCCGCTTTATGTGGGAGTTTCTTAAAAGAGTCCCCGCGCCATCCTGAAGGATACATGTACTCAGACAAATACTCCCGAAACCGCTGAATCTGTCTCTGCATCATAGGGTCCAGAAGGTCACTTAGGCGCTCCTGGTTTCAGAGCCCCCCACCCTCTGAGCTCAGTTTTGTACCCGTCCAGGGTTCACCATTGGAGCTCCATGTGAAATGTCAGCTGCCAAGGGAATGTCAGTCAATCCCACAACCATGAACGTAGTTTGATGTCTTTTCCACAAGGGGAGTTGCTCACAAGCATCTAGTATAGAACGCTTCAGAACGAACCCCCAAGAATGGTGCATAGGGCAAACCGGCCCCCAAAGGAGGTCTAGTCTCAACACATCCCAGACCTGTCCTGAATACCGTTGCCCTCTGAGCCTGAGCCTTAGGCCTACATCTCCAAAGCATTAAGCCGCATTCTCGAATCACTCCCCCTGACCCCAAGCCCCAAAGCCAATCCCTACACCCCACGCAACTTGGTTGAATTCAAGGGATCGGGTGCATTTGATTATTGACGTCGCGGCGCGGGACAATGAGGATCTCGTGCTTTGGGAGTGCAAGCTTGGCACCTACGGGTTTTTAAATAGTTTGTGGGAGTAAACACCGCCACTATTGTAAGCGTATTTGAATGGATTCTACACTGATAAAGATCCACTTGCGCAGTCCCCAGGGCACCCGCATAATGTCTTGGGGGTGGAATTTGAGACTTGGGCAAGTTTAATTTAGAGTACAGTTAAAAAAGTAGCTCAAGGTAGAGTAGGGATATCAACATTTTGGGTTTAGGTTAGGACCATGGCTTGTTTGGACTTAGGCAGCTTGGGGCTTTGTTGTGGCCACGCACGACCTTACATCTCGGGAGCGGATCTGAAAAGTCTTCGTTAATTTTAGCAAGGCAGAGAACGGATGTTTAGGGCTTGTTTACAGTTTAGGGTTTAGGGCAGCTCCGTATTAGGGGCTCCTTCCACATTCTCTTCATGGCTCGCCATTGTTAGTTCACTTTAAAAGCTTGCAGCCATACTGACTTTTGGGGCCTTGCACTTTCAATTTCCAAACCCATCCCTGGAAATTCACATGAGCATGGTGTTTTCAATTCGGGGTGCTGTAGCCTCCAGTATAGAATAAGATGGTCCCTTCTTTGCGGGAGGAGCCTCCGTCCACCCACCCACCCCATAATGCATGTGCCTTGGGTGGAATCCACCCAGCAATAGTAGTATAATAGGGATAGCTAGGGAGCTTAGCATATTGTGAACCTGACACATACCGTAGGGGCCTAAGGATTCTGAGCCCCAAGCTCTATAAGCCCTAAGCCGTAAGCTCATAAACGCTAAGCCCGAGCAGACCAGCTCTCTAAGGTTAGAAGTATGGGCCCCTAATATGGGCCCTTAGGCCATCCTAGGGACACTTAAGGGTACATATAGGGTATATAGCAGGTATATAAGGATCCCAGAATTAAGGGCCCATACTGGGGGCCCATGGTTTCAACCCTAGCAGCTCGCCCCGAAGGACTTCCGTAGGCACTTTCTGGACGCAATGGCGCCTTGGTTCAGCGTCTGGGGGTCGAGGGGAGGGCTTGGGGATAAGGATCCAAAGGGTTCAAGGATTTTGGGGTGTAGAGATTAGGGTTCGAGGATTTAGGGTCAGGGACTACAGGGTTCAAAGATTTAGGGTTTAGAGATTAAGGTTCAAGAGTTTTAGGGTTTAGGTACCCAAATAACCCAACGTAGGTAGTATTTACAGAGTTTGGGGCCGCATATAGGTACTGGTTTGTATACTTGGATCCTTAAAGTTTGGGGCTAAGGACAGATAAGGGCTTTTGATTTCAGATTGAAGGGTACTGGGCATGGTCAGTGTCAGGGGTATAGATTTATGGTTTTGCAGGGTGAATCTTAGATTATGAAACTTCTGTGCCCTGGCCCCCAAGACTCTGAACACCCCAATCATCCCTAATCCATACAATAATCCCTCTACACCTTGTATCACCTTGTACACCCTAGCCTGAAAAAAAAAGCACCGTTGAGAAGACCCGAATGCGAATGAAAATAGTTCATGTCCTTTGTGTGCTATACTGGGCCTGGTAGTTCACCAACATATAGGTGGAATAGGGTCATACAGGATTTTCGCATCAAGCCTCTCATCCCAGGACCCTTGGCTTCGGGAAACTTTCGAAGCCAATGCAATGCCAGCGACGGCCACAGATCCCGAGGCCGACCACGGGGTTGTTGCTGAAAGTGCCTTGGGTTAAGGGTTTAAAGATTGAAGGGCTTTTAGGGCTTTTAGGATTTAGGGTTTAGGGCTTAGGGCTTTGGGATTTGGGATTGATATCGTAAACCGGCATACTACCCCAATAGTGGAGAATCACATGGGAAAGACAATGGGTAATGCCCATGGAAACCGGGACCATATAGTGGTTTATGGGGATTAGAGGGCTTCTTTGGGTTATCCATAATAAGGACAAAAGGAACCCTAAATAAACCCTGAACCCTAGTATGTTGAGTGTATGTTGGGGTCCCGCTCTTATGGCAAAATGGCTTCTGGGACTTCGGGGCTCATAGAGTTCAGGGCGAAGTCTTTCAGCGTTCAGGCTTCGAGGAGTTCCAAGTGCTATAATTACTCTAGAATCCTTTTCGGTAGACATACCTACACACACAGATATATTTATGTAGATATACATATATATATATAATATCCTGCCCAGTCCTCCTGAAACAGCAGTGAGGAGCGCAGGGAACCTAAAGCGGTTTGGGGGAGTTTCTGCAAACCTGCTTATGGTGACTGAAAATCAGTCTGCGGTGTCTCTACTAAGTCTTATGTACCTAGACCTTCCATCTACCCTGTACCTGGTACCTTAAGCCCTAAACCCGACCCTTTTTTGAGGGTACCAGCAGGGTAGGTTCCACATTCATATAAGGTTCAGAATGCAAGGTCCTGGTTCTGGAGATGGCTGGCTGAGGTTCAGTTGGGAATCTCAATCCCCCCCCACGTAATGGTCAAGATCACCCCACTACATTGCTGATGCTTTATTGGCAGTATTCTTTATGTGGGGGAGGGGCTTATGAGACATTTTTGCGTGAGGTGTGCAAGCTGAGACTAATCGAATCCCATCCCCAGACTCCAGACCCCACAGCTTAAGTGCAAAACGCTGCGTTTCGTCTGGGTTGCTGTTAAGGAGCTGAACTTAAGTTACTATAATGGGGGAACCGTGTTAACTACTGTATATATATATCGATTATGGTGACTTAATTCAAGTTCCTTAAAAGCAAACCAGTCGCTCAATCTCTAATGCCAGAGGTTGTCTTCTCGCTAATTCTCGCATGTATCCCTCAGGTCCCTTGACCTCCCCTCATTTTCAGAAAATCTAAACCGTAAACCCTAGACCTTAAGCCGCACACATATTGAATATGTTTCCTATAGCCCCTTTACAGGAACCGTGGGTGCATTTTCTTTTGACAATCCCCCGCCAGGCGTCGCCTTACTCTACCGGACCGCCTGGCGCTGCCTTTGCTAGGCACGGGCCTGGGCAGGTTTGGAGATTCAATATCTATAGGGTTTAGGGCTCAAGTACTTATATATATATGTATATGGGCATCGCCCGAAAACCTCATGTGGAAGCTTTTATACACAACGACCACGGCCGGCTTAAAAGACCTTCCGCGAAAGGTCGCGATGGTGCTCGCGAAAGAAACTATGGATTTCGCGAAAGAAGTGTCGTAAGCTATAGTGCCTTTACTTACTTTCAAAAACATTTTTCTTCTTGCAGTCCGCAGGCATGCTTCCAGGCATGCTCAAAGGTTGCAAGTCTTGCTGAGGCACGAGCTCAGTGCTCAGTCTCAGAATTCTTACCTGAAAATCCGCGAAAGAACCGCAAAAGATCCGCGAAAGGTCGCGTAGGCCAAGCAAGCCCCCAGCATTTCAAGCCATGGGAGACGACATAGCTTCTGCAATTCGGTGGTGGAGTTTAGGGCTTGGGTAAGTTCCAACCCCACTTCACCTTCACGGCATGCTTTGTGGTCTTACAGGTTCGGTTTAGGTTTTTGCTTCAAACATGTTTCCGCGAAAGCTCGCGATGGTGCGCGCGAAAGGAACTTTGGATTCTGGGGATTTCCGCGAAGAGGTCATTTTGTTATGAAGGTAATACCGGGCAACGCCCATATATACACATACACACCCTATAGACACCCAAGGACCGCCCAAACACTACACGCAGGCAAGCAAAGCCACAGCAACCTTTCAACAAATCCTGAGCCTAGGGGGCCCAAAAGGGTTTTGCGCCAATGTATACAGCAAAGAACGTGTTCATCATGATCACTACTTGTCTTTGGTGGATCCATGTGGATCCTAGAGGAACGAGGACTCCCTCAAAACTACATCCCAAAACTACATGCGGGATCAAGCACAGGCTGGACAAATGGGATGCGATGATGCGCTGGTGGCAGCGGTAACAGCCGCCTTTAAAGGCAGGACTTAAGCTGGGAGTGCGTCAGGTTTGGGCCATTGCAACAGGACGGACGCGGCAGCAACCAGATCATGCAGCCGACCACGAAACGAGGGATGTGAATGCACCGCCGCGGGGCAAGCACGGCGCAGCGCGCAACGGCGTGCCATTCACACGTCTGGCGCTGCACACCGTGCGATGAGGGGTGGGAAGGCTGAATGGGACTGCTGTCGCGCGTGTAGTTGGCAAAAGCTGGGCAGCAAACAGCTGCTGACAGGAGCGGTTGCTAGGCAATGCGTTTTTGACGGTTCTCCGCGTTAGCGCTGCCGCTGCTAGTGCTACGCGTGAAATTAACAGGCTGCAGCGAGCGACATCGGCAGTTGCGCCGCTTGCTGCCAGTTCGCGAACCAGGTCGACTTTCGGCGAACGAGGCCGAGCACACCAGCTGGGCGGGAAATCCTGCCGCAACCGTACTTGTTGGGAACCCGCAAAGCGGTTCTCCACCATCGCTACAAACACAAGTGTGCAGCTTGCTACTCGCTGACTTGTGGAGGTGCGATAGCCTTTGCAACTTCAGCCCCCCGAGGCAAGGCCCAGTATTCGGAAAGAAACCCTAATTATCCCCAAGCCGACAAGTCAAGGGGCGGGGGGGGCGGGGCGGCCAAAAAATGTTGCAGCAACCATGCCTTCCAAGAGTCTGACAAGCATGCTCGCCATCATCCGCGGAACACAAAGATGAACTTGCCAAATCCTAGGCTGGGATTCGTAGAGGTGCGGATGCTTGCCCCTGTAAGCACTCCCAGCAATCGGGCTATTTGGATCCCCAGGGTAATGATCAGCCCTCGACCTTAAGCCCCGAGCTAGCTGTAGGTTTGAAATTATTTTGTTAAGTTTTGTTATCCTTAGTTCATATATAACCATGTTAAGGCCATGAAAGTTTTTATTCGTATAGGGCCCCCAAACCTACCCTCCCTGAACCCTAAACCCCCTAAACCCTCAACAGCAGCGTCGGAGGCTCTGTCCATTGAAGTCCTACAACAGTCGAGTTTGTTCCAGCTGAAGCTGCCTGGAAACCTCACACGGCAAGCACGAGGGTTCAGGTGGGAAAGGGCGGCCAGGGGCTGTGGGCTGGCGGTTTGCTGTTCCCGCTTCCGACTGATACGAGTGTTGCTCGCCGCCTTGTGGCGTCATAAACCAGCCGAGCATAGCACAATTCAATAAATTATTTTGACCGAGCCTACTTTTTCACAGGCAGGTTGGCGTTACACCCAATTTTTCGAATGGTTCAGAGCTTTGTACCCCAGAAGTTACATGCCATGGGACATTGCTATGCCGCGGGCAGGCTGGCACCGGTCCTGTTCAATGATGTCAGCCGATTTCAGCCCAAACACCTTAAATTAACACGTTCAATTTTCGACGAGAAGCATGAGCTTTGCACGGTGAACCCCAAACCCATATAGCCTCAAACTCCAAGACCCTTAATGTTGCAGGCCCCTGGCACGCCAAATGTCTAAGAGCTTCGGGCAGCTGCTTGCTGGCTGAGTTTGGGTATGGAGGGTTGAAAATTTCGCCGTTGGGTGTTCAAGCTTAAGCTCCTTGGTGGGCCTTGTTTGTGCTTTAGGTTCTTGAAGCTAGAAGGTGGTGATTGGCTGTTTGGAGGGATTCTCAGGTTGCGGATTTGGGGTTTGGGAGTGCAACTTGTTGCATACGGTGATATATTTGCATATATACTGATATTTATAGTGGCTGATACATTGTAGAATCCTGCGGCGTTCTACTAGGTTGGGACATTGACAACAGTGTTATCCTTCGTGGTGTTTTCAGCAATGTTTTTTGCAGAAAGAAGCGTTCGGAATCATAATTAAAATAGTAACGATAAATCATAATTTGCAATTTGTCACCAGAGTAAATAAATAGTAGCTAGTAATTTCAAAGTTATAATAAGTAAAAATAAAAGACTACAAAGAAGAAATAGGAAACATGAAATGAGAAGGATGTAAAAATAAATAACACATAACAAAGGCTTTCCTTCAATTTGTTATAGCGCGGGTCCCTGTAATCGGATTCCAGTACAAGATGGGTCCCTATGACTTTCCCTCACTTAGCGAGCAAGAATTTAGACAAACCCCATAGATGTCAATTTTAAACATTCATGAAGACAACCTCGACCCTAAAACTTGATAAAGCTGCCTAAGCCTTGAACCTAAACAGTCACAAAAGAATGCCCTTATCAGGGTCCAATGCTTCTGGTAGATGACCAACTGCCCATATCATGGTCCCGCTGCAGGGATAATAGGGGTTTAAGGAACATCGGGGTATATAAGATTTAGGACTAAGATTGGAGAATCAACTGGAAAAGGCCATAGAAAATGCAATGGAAGTGGGGCGGTATAGGGATTGCGGGATGTGAAAAACCCCCAGAATTAGCAACATCATTTTGACGTTTCTTTGCGCCATTCTAAACCATGATTATATAGGGAAGTTTCAACCACAATATTGGCCATTATGCAAGCTTTTGTAGCAGTCTCAGAAGGATATCTCTCAAAACCATGGAATCCAAAACAAGGGTCCCAAGTCGTCGTTAATAACTTCCGTATGTTGCCCGGGCTTTTACCCTAAATCTTCAGCCCAGAACCCCCGCAACCCTAATCTTAAGACCAAAACGCTAAACTCAACTCGGGACCCTAAACCGAAAAGGATGGGTGAAGCCCTGCCGGTTCTGGAGCGTTCCGTATGGCAACAGGCGGCCTCCAACTTCGGGAGGTTTGGGGTTTTAGGGTTCAGGGCTGTATTTGATATAGGGTTTTTAGGGTTCGAAATTTTATGAGTTCAAGCGTAGTTTTTTGAGTTAGAAGTTTTAGTAGGGCGTAGGATTCAGGGCTCACGATTAAAGATTCACGTAAAACTTATACACCCGCCATCTTTGAATATTGGTTATGCGCCAGAAACGTGGATCCCTAAGGGGAGTATTGAATGTTTGCGGTGGGGGGATGCTATGTAGGCAACCCGTCACTCATATGGAGTGTTTCCAACTTACAGCTAGGTATCCTTAAGCCCTAAACCCTAGCCCTAAATAGTAGCTTCCATGTTCTTTTCCATTATGCTTATACAATCCAAATATATACCTCAATGTATTGGATTGCACTGCTGTCTCGCACCATGCTTGTTCCTAGATCTCAGCCAAAAGGAGCTGAAAATGCATGAAGGCTTTTCAAAATTTCTGATGTATAATCTAGTCCTTAATGAGGGCCCTTGGAATTCCCTTGTGATCCCTATGTAACTACGTATACCTAGTGTACCTTAGGGACCCCTAGTCCGAGAACGCCCAAATGCCCCTGTACGTCTCGAATCTTGCAGTAAAAAAAACCTGGAATCCTAGCAGGCCAGATTTCCTGAAGCCTTGGATCTTGCACTTCTTCAGGTTTGGGGACGTTACCATGGACCTTTTTTTTACCCGTAAATAGGAGCCGATAGTTTGTAATAATGAGTATTTAGGGTGTATAACTTCTTTAACGGGTAGATGGAGAGTCTAGGCAGACTTACATGCATCCTTGCCTGGTAGAGTAGGTGGGGGAATGGTGGAGATTCAGCGTTCAGACTCAAACGTGATTTGTAAGGGATGATATTCAGAACGACTCTAATAGTTATCAAAAGATACTTCCATATGTGGGGTTTTTGTGGTTCTGCCTCAGTAGGACGGTCACTGCCAAGAGCGACAGTCGATATGATCACATGCTAGGCCATATCTCCTTTTACATGATTTTAGCATTTGACGCTGGAAGCCCTGACGATATGGGCGGCAGAAAAGATAAACTTGATGCAGCTATCTCCATCTGCAGCGCAGCTCCCTAAAATGTGTTTAAGTAAGCGAGAGACGGCAAAGAAAGATGTAGAATCATCGGTATAAATTCAAAACCAGTTCAGTAAGCAATTTTGATCGTAGCGGAAATGGCCATATGTGCTGAATGGCCTTTACTTGGAGAATGATATTTGGGTTTGAAAGGGTTTTCCTACTGACAGCGTGACAGTACAGAGTTGATGTACAGTGTACTGTTTTACATAAACGCTTTTCTTGCCGCGCCCAAAAGTATAGTACTCTCCTCCAGAAGACAGCCTTCATCATGACCTTTCTCAAGTGGACTACTTGCATGGCTCACGCAGTAATAGCCGAAGTTTAATTAGCCCTCCACCCAGTCATGGAGAATCAAATAGAAAATGCAAGTTGAAAACGGAATTAGGGTAAAAACATATAATTCAAATATACTGGATGGCTCTAGGTACTTAATAAGTGGATGATAAATGGGGCAGAAGTTACAAGCTCCTCGTTCGGGTTGGCCTGTTTTTAACACCTTGTATCACTTACTTACCAAGTTGCATTAACCTCGAAGGAGCCACATAAGGGGACAAAGGTGGCTCAGGAGTTGGTCATAAGTACACCCCTGAATTGGGTTATATAGGGATCATATAAGGTTTATATTGGGGTTATAAGGATAATGGAAAAGAAAATGGAAACTACTGTATTATAATAGGGTATATACTGGGGTCAGTCGTTTCGGGTCACAGGGTTTAGAATTATACATTTTGGGGTTTATAGGTTTGGGGTGTAAGGGTTCAGGGTTTTGTGTTTCATTTTTTAGAGCTCGAATTTGCAGACTTAAGGTTTAGGGTTGTACTTCTGAACCTCCAAGTAGGTGACATGCCCTAGTGGTCCGCTAGTTGTTTCGGGGCATCCCGGCAAAAGCGACGAATCAATTGCCTCCCAAGAACAATAACCCTTTGTAATACAATAATTCGTGGTTCTCCGTATTTGACGGGTTCCAAGCATTGGATTCGGATCACACTGGGGCCTCAGATTCATGAGAAACCTTCTTGTCGTCCCAATAATGTACAGTACCTGGGAGTATAGTGCTGCGCGGTAGACGCTTTTAAGTGAAGCACGGAACCTCGAACAGAAGCCCCTCAATCAGAGAATCATCGTGCAACAAAGGTTGCGAAGGCATACCTGAACCTGGTGGCCTGAGATGTTCAAGTTCTGCCTAAATACATAATTTGTTCCAGTCTCAGATTTGTTTGTCGTTCAGCTCTGGCTCTAGGCGCCTATTTATTTTGAAGCCCAAAGTGCGCAAGTAATGCTTGTTTGGAGCCCCGGATGGAAGGATTTCGTGTTGGTTGTAAGGTTTGCGACCTTCGTGCGTAGGATGCGTAGGGTTGAGTGCACGGTAGGCCCCTGTCCATAACAAGTGTTTAATTCTTGTTCAGGCTCACCCTGAGAACTCTTTCATGGTTGGGAACCAACTCGACTTTGACCTTGCCAATATGTCAGCGTCAGAGCCAACAGCACGCAGCAGGAAACAAGAGATGCGGACCTACCTGAATTTTGTTCCCAGCATTACTACAACCCAAAACGCTGAACGTTGCAGGACTTACAGCCGGGCGGGAGGAAAAAATGAGCTTCCATGCCGAAAAGGTAGGCGTCGCAATCCTTTTGCCCAATCCATAAGCCCATAATGAAGATCGTGAATGCTTTGGGGCACGGCTTGGGATTACGGGCTAGGGTATCCCGGAGCTTTTGATTCCAAACCATATGTGCATGTGAAAACGCCACCCGGCCAGCCTATTAACAAAGGGTCTGAAATGTGATACTACATGGAGACAACTCGAAGCTCTGGGCTCCCGTGACGTCTTGCATGCACATCCAAATTTAAACAATACTGTGACCCCGCACTGTCCTGCTCCAAAGTGGGCAAAACCGTACTGAAACGGCCACTTTAGACCCAAACTTGAACAATCTCCGGAAGCCGTGTCACCTAAACCCAAAAGTGGTTAACCACAAGCCGTTAATCGCAAACCCACAAATTCCAAACCCAGAGCCCCTAGAACCCAACCCCGTGGCCAAATATGAAGCAGAGGGAGATCGCACATATGTGCAAGTAAAATCTTCGTGTAACCGCAGAATTCGTATTCTTCTCATTCAGGCCACCAAGCTCTGCAACTAATGGTGATCAACTGCGTGTCCTGGTTTGACTGTCATGCAGCCGCCCTAAATGGGCGGAAATCGCCCTTCCCTGTTCCCCATGCAATCGACATAATCAGTTTTCAGGCACACCCTGATTCACCTTTCAACCCCAAGTCCTTGAAGGTGAAAACGTTTAGACCTCAACACCCCAGAAAACCTTTAAAACCCTGAGCCGTGAATCTCCAAACACCTCACATAATCCTTCAACCTTGAAGCCACCTCGTCCGGCTGCGATCTACAGAATCAGCGCCCAGGCGAAGCGCCAACCAAAGCCCATCGCTCCTCGAGGCACTTCGTTCCTGCTGTTCCCAAACTCCGTTGCATGCTAAGCATTCTAGGGATCTCGGTATCATTCACGGTATAATCATTGCTTAGGCTCTCTAGGCAAGTTTTTCTTGTGCATGTAATCTACCTTTTATCACTTTTATACAGCAGCAGAAGCATCTCTATGAACAAGAGTCAGGCAACTTCAGAATAGAAAACGTAATCACCAATCCTGAAACCATAAACTTCATAGATCGTCAACAAACGGAGTGCAGGATGACTGTCAACACACAGATTCCAAGCCATCATCATTTTCATGATACCCATGCATCCCCAGACTTGACAAGCCCTGTAGAGCCAGTTGGACGCGTTTTATGCCCGTTAGAAATCTCCAACCCACAAGAATGACAGTGGTCGCAATGGTAGAAGGACCACTAGACTTGCAATAACAGTAAAATCAACCATAGCAATGATCAGAGTCATAGTATGAAGAATAGCCATGGCAGAAATAACAACAACGCCACAAGTGACAGTAATAACCGTTCCAAAGGGAACAATAACCACGATAGCCAGAACCAGAACAGCGGGAACAGTAAGACAATAGAGGCTTTAATTTCACAAGAGTGGGATCGATCCCAAAGACTTAAACCTTATTGTAAACCCGAAACTACAAGCCCTTGCTGCAGGCCAAAGCAGCGCTAGCGTTGAGCAACCGCCTTTGGCAATTGTTGGCGGAGCCCCGAGTTCAGGGTTCCGGGTGTCGGGTTTAAGGTTTAGGTCTAGGGTTTAGAACTCGAGGTGTGTGAATTAGGGTTTTGAACTCATTGTCCAAGGTCATGAAGGAGCAACCTACCATGTTTTGACATTTTTGAACGAAACATGGGCAGCCTCCCTAGATCCAACGGCCACAGCCCCAGAAGCACATCCCGAGCCTTGACCCATTGAGCCCCACTTCGAGATTCAGGTTGGTTATATGCCCCAATCACAACCACAATTATTTGGGGGTCTTTGGCTTGCAGCTGGGTCAGAGGTGCAGTTCTCAGTAGGTTATGGTTGCGCAGATCGCCAAAGTAAATTTGGACCCTAAACTCTAAAACCAAGTAAGCCGTGAATCCATGTTCCAATTTCTGAAGGTGGAGGCATCTCCAGGAAGACGACAAACACAAAGAGCGTGCTCGCACCTTAGGATCCAGAGACTCCAAGCACGCTGTTTGTGCTTTAGGGGTTGAGATTCAGGGTTTGGGATTTAGCGCTGTTTCTGCTTCAGGGTCGAAGACAGTCCTCCTGTTTTTATGGTTCCATGTGCAGGGCTTATGGAGATTTGGATGTATGGGGAACCATGTTGCGCTTGGCGTTTTTTGTTTACGCTTCAGCGTGTGGCAGTTTAGGGTCGAGACGCAAGGTTCATGGCACAGCAAGTAGGGCTGCATAAGGATCACTCGGGCCCCGCATGTTGTTCTTTTGGATTGGCTTCTTGTCCTACCTTCCATGAGGTTTGAGCGTTTACGCGTCAATGATACAAGTATTTGGGATTTGTGTTCCTTCTGCAGCCCAATACGCTGAACCTTCAAGCACTTTCAATGTCGTTTGGGCAAGTATCAGCTGTTTCTCTACGAGGATGCACGGGTTCTTCTTCATGCATTCTGGTAGCTGCAAGTATATGGGCAACAGATGAAAAGAATGCGAGATTGTTTATGTTCAAGGTTCAGGGCAGTTCGGGATGCTGGTGTGCTACATCAGGGCATTTTCAGACATATAGAGAGAGAGTTCCTCAGAACAACCCTGTTAAACCTCAGCTCTTATACCCTAGTTTAGGCGTTAGAATGTGAAGGACACACGCACCCTAAACCCTAATTATACTATAGCCCCAACACCCTTCTGAAGGCGTCCGGCATCCGCCGGCCGAACAAGGCCCACTCCAGCAGCCAAGGTGCGGTCGATTCTATTAACTTAGGGCCCCAAACTGGGTCCTTAAGGAAGGGGGTTGTATGGAATATACACATGTATATATAGGATGTAGGGTGTAAGGGCCCAAGCAATATGGATGCATACCGGTAGGGGTTGCAGGTTTAGGTTTAGGGTGCAGGGCCCCAAATAACCGGCAGTTTTGGGGTCATTTCCGGATTGTTAACCTGGAGCCCAGAAAAGGGTCCTATGCACACTGCTATCCGTCTAGGGCAGCTATATGGGATCCCATGCTAGATGGAGAGAGGGTAATGTAGAAGCCTGGAAAGTTGGCAACATTGTTCCTTGACAATACTCATATGACGCGGAAGTATTTCACACCCCCTCTTCATTTTCAATGGGCCACTGCACGAACCAGATCTTGTAGGTCGCCAGGGACCCCCCAAATATGATCGACGTTCTAGGAACCATGGGATTTCCAGTCATAATCCCCATCAACAGGGTCCTTGTTAGGGCGTCCGTCCTAAATTTGACGGCCCCTGGGAATCAACCCTGGCAGACGCTCCATGAGCACACTTTGGAGTTTCCCCAAACAATCCCCTCATCGTCCCGTAAAGGCGGTTATAATCTGCCATGTATTCCTCGGTCCCGTACTTACAAGTACATTCACTGCGAGATTGCCAGAAGGTTTTGTTTTTAAATTGCTCCATAGACCCTAAACACGACTCGTGCGTTTTGATTATTAGCGTGGTTGCGTTGGAAGCACATTGTTGGCACAAAAACCAAGAGTGGAGAAACACTTTGAAGCGCGGGTACCGAATAATTAGTGAGCTCGTTCTCCCCTATAGCCCCAGGAGCAATTCTAAGCCTCGCAAATTTCAAAGGCATCCAGCAAGTTTCAAACGTATCCTTCGCCAAAGGATTCATTTGAAACCCTGAAAGCTTTAAGTTTTTGGGCTGATCCTGGCACCTTGAAGAACCTCTTCAACTAATTCCCAAGCAAGGATACTTACATGGCTCAGGGCTTGTGGTTTAGGACTAGCGAATATAGTAACATTCCGAGGCCTTGTAAGATTGAAAATACTCCTCGCTTTCTAGAACGTTGCTGTGTTGGCCATAGGTGTTGTAATGGGTGTGTGTTGGGGTGTAGAACCCGGAAGGAGGAGATTAAGCAGCACTCTTTTTCTGCCCATGAGGATATATTGGGTTTGTATAGGGAGATTTTGGGTCATGTGGAACTACATGTACATATGTATTATGTGTATACATATATATATATATGTATGCATCTAGTGTTTGGGGTAAGGTATCCGGGGAAAACAGCTCTAAGTAAGGAAGACACCTTACATGATACCAGGGTTGGGATCTCTTACCACCCTATAAACCCTAGACTCCATATCCTGGATCCCAAATGTAAACCCTATCCAATGATTTGAAAAGGTATGTTTCTAAAACAAAGGGGGTATCGACCTGCCTGCGCAGGCACACGTAGGTACGCCTACTGCTTCAAGGCGAGGTTTAGCGTCCAGGGGTTCAAGGGTTTAGGGTTTGCGTTTAGGTATAGGGGTCTTTTGGGTAGGGATTTGGGGGTCTAATGGTATGGAGATTCAGGGGTTAAGGTTTGTATGCGGCTCGAGGTGTGTTAGGGCATGAAGATTTTCAGTTGTGGCACGCGCAGACTTCCCCCACATATATACAAACCGGAACGTCTAGAAGGAGATTTTGGTTTTCAAGGATGCGGCGATTTGCGGTTTAGGATTTGCGCGGTCTTGAGGTGTAGGGGTATAGGTTGTAGCAGGTGTATTAGGGCTGAGCTGAGGTCTTAGGCTTGGGGGTTCTTCAGATTCAGGACTTCGGATTCAAGGGTTTGTTGTTGTTCTCCCGGTGGTTTAGTTCTTTAAGATTCAAACTGTTCACCTGGGGAGCCCAAGGGTCGTGTCGGCTTTGGGGTTGGGACTGTGCTGATTGTGGTTTTTCAACATCAAAGAATGGGGAATGTACCGTTTCAAAGGGTTTACATGGATGCCACCTGTTTTTGTAGGGAAAGGTAAGCTCTCAGGTTTGTACGGAGTGGGGGGTCGGTATTTAGGGTTGTGTTGTTCATGGTGAGGCTGTCCTAAAGAGTTCTATTGTTTTAGATGCGCATACAGACAGTCCCCTGTTGGGGCATGGTGGCCATACGAAGGCCTGAGTTGAAAGAAACAAAGAGCACAAGCCCGAATTAGACATACCTAGAGGGACTTTACCTTGTAAAGAAACGAAGTGTGGCATATTGAGTACCATGCCTTTTTGAAGGTACACAAGCGACACATCGTAAGATTTTGCGGCTTGCAACTGTAGGCCTGTTCACTGGATTCAAGCAGAGGAAAGACCTGTATGGTCTACGACAGTTGTTGAACAGCCGTCTAAGTCAAAAATGCAGGTGTAGGCAACACATGCTGTCACTCTGCGCCAAAAAGTTGCAGATTTTGATTGCATGGCCTGCGGTTCTTGCTTCTGTGCGGTATGTTTACTACCTTGATTGCGCCAAGCTTTTTGGCACCATGGCTTACCTGGTTCAATTGTCTTAAACGACACCTCTGTTCCCTCAGTCCCTTCGTATGACCGCAGACATGTCCATGTTTCTTGTGAGGGCTCACAGGAGGGAGTGACTAGTTTGCAGCAATATGATATAGGCTTTGTGAAGGGATATTCCCCCAATGATGATGAGTCAGGTTAAAAACACAATGGAAAATATGACCGACACCAGGCTTATATAGATGATTATAGCGATTATGTGAACTTCTAGAGCCTGAACAATTTCCAACATTATGCAAGTGGATTCCTTCTATAGTTGTAGTCTTGGGTACCGCAAATGGACCTCCAAAATAATATGGGGGCTTCACGCAGCGTCTAGCCCTCAAATTCAGGTCACAAACCCCTAAACCTTGGATAGCCCTAAACACTCAACCCCAATCCTTAAATTCAAGCCCAAAGCCCTAAACCCAGACCCTGCAACGCTGAAGCCGTTGGAAAATTCTGATGTCAGGAGCAAGGAACGCACCTCTATCCGAAAGGAGTGTCGGGACCTTGGCTGTGTCATAAACAGGTAATATAAAGGTTATAAAGGTAGTAATACTAAAAATATTCGCACCGTTGGTAATAATTCGTAGTGATTGTGATCATAGTAGTAACAGTAAGTAGCAGCCAAAGATCAGATTTTGGAAGTTTCCTTTTTTTGGGGGGAACCTTAGGGTTCACGGTTGCGCAACCTAGCTAGAGCTGTATTCGTGAACAAATCGGAAGCCACTACGTCTGCCAGTATGCTTCTAGCTAAGCAGGAACTACCTTGATAAGGAGGTTATCATTACCAGGTACCTGAGTACTATTTTTTGAATTTTGGAGTCGCCTTATTAAAGCTGACCATTAGGAAAAGGGCACCCCAGTGAATAAAGAGCCATGGGGAAGCCTAGATTGCTTGGAGCCGCCAGTTTTAGGTTGAGGCCCGCTCTAGGATTCAGGAACTATGGCGTTTTAGGGTGTCAATCGTAGGCATGAAAAAACTTGTGTTCCCTCAGTTCAGGCTAACAAGCATAAAAGGCTTGTTTTTTGGGTGCCTATTTAGTTGGCGTACGGTTTGGGTATACTGGGCTATAGGCATATGAGGACTATGAGCGACTCAGATGGTAGCTATCTAGACTGTTACAGTAGGTGTTCCACTTACAGGATTAAGGTTTTGAGTTCGCGATTATGACCTTTTGGATTCCCATTTGCGGGCATGGGTTCGAGTAAACGATTCGCACCGGTGTCAGTGTCAGTCTAACTTGATCAAATATGATTGTCAACGGGAAGCTCCCCATCCGTTTCTTTGCATGATGGACAGGAAACTGAAAATACATAGTAACATCCCCTGGGTGGCCCCCCACCCCGTAACAGTGACGAAAAGGGATAATAAGGATCATATTATGTCCTCTTATATGGGTGGTTGTCAAAATTATGGTCCTTTTTTGGGTAGCTTAAATATTAGGTGCCGTATTATAATAAGGATCCACAAAAGGATCATAATTTGACAACCACCCATATTCCTATTATACGTACTATTACGAGGTGGGGGCTCCTCCTCACCCATACCCAAAGTCTGAAACTCTAAGCCTAAACTCTAAAAGCCTAGCTACTGAGGCAACTGCAGGTTTTGCCCTTCGTGCCGCCGAAGGCTAGATCAGGCCAGATTACGGGCTTCAGGTAGGGTTCGGGGGTTTGAGGGGCTCAGGCTTTGGTGTTGGGGGTGAGGGTTTAGGGTGAGGCTTTGGCAGTTTCCCGAAATAGAACCAATATAGACCCCCAAAGACTGTAATTATTGGTATTGGGACCCCCAAAATTGTACCCCAAGTTTGAGAAATCCCGATTTAACCTTGCTTCAGCGATTTGAGGGCCTGTAGTTTTCTGGCAGCAGCAGTTCAACAAGGTGTCTAAAATCTGGAAACGTCCAGGTTCTCATGGGCTTCTTCTAGTCAAGCAGTATGTACTTTTCTAGCTTTACGAAGCACCTATCTGCGTGTAAGGGTCACAGGATAAATTCTGTGAGTTGTGCAAACTAGTCCCAGAAGGGGGCCTGAAGCAGCGTCTGGCGTAGTTTCCGTAGTGTTCCTCAACTTTGGACGTGCGCTCCGAAACCATATGGGTAGTTCCCAAAATTAGGGTTTTTTTTGGTATTCCTGAATATTCGGTGCCGCAATAATATACTGGGGCCTTAATTTTGAGAACAACCTAGTGTGGTGGACCTGTATGGCTTTAGGGCGTATGAGTGTAGAGCCGCAGTTTTAGAGATGCATTGGCCCTCCAGACCCCTCCTTCCCATGTATGCTGGAATCCCCCATCAGCTACGAGGGGCCCCTTACTTTCCACAATTTTTAAACGCCAATTTGACTTGAACCCCGAGACTCTTCTGCGCACTAAGCTGCGCCCTTACAAGGCAACGGGGCTCAACAACCCCCAACCTGCATGTCCTGCATCAGGACAACATGCGCCAAGCCATTGCCAGGCCTGCGAATCTCACCCCGAAGCCCTAGAATTATACATGCCCTGAACCCTGACCCTAAACCCTAAAAAATATACATGGGTTTAACAAGCATTTGTCATTGTCGGAACCGTGGTATGCAAAAGGGACCGCAAAGTTGCTTCAATTTGTTCCATCCGTTGACAGAACAGCATCTTCAAATGGTGTAACCCCCCACCGCTGACATCAAATCCCCCAGCCCCTTAGCATGAATCAAACATCTCCCCAATACAGTGCCCTTGTATAGTGGGGAGGGGGACTGTTTTTAAAGGGGTTGATGGGTGGTGGGAAGAGATTGGAACCACGAGAAGAGAAACCAGGATCTGCAGAATCCTTTTAGGGTTGGGGCTTAGTTTTCAGGGTTCGGGGGTTCAGGGTTTAGGCGATTTAGGCTTAAAGGGAGGGTTTCGGGTCATGGGGCTTTGGGTCACATGGGGTTTAGAGTGGCATATTTAAGCCGGAACCTAGTGTACGGACCTAAATATAATTACCTCAAATAGACCTGTGACTGATATTGGCTCCTTTTGGCCTTTTGACTTATTTAAGCCCCTGCATCAGGCTTTTGGCAGACCCTCAGAGGAATTAGGTATTTACACTGCGGTTGCGAATAAACGCCTTAGGTTGATGTGCATCTCTGGTACGACTTTGGGGCCCCATCTCAAACCCTTGTGCCTGGACCCTGGGTGTCTTTCCTTGCGGGTTCTGTCCCACGGGTTTGTTAAGTACATCCCGGGCAAGGTGGGACAACCAGCGTCAAGGAAACCTTGCTTTACATGTTTTACTCCTGGATCCTTGTTAGTAAGGAAAGAGGGAATAAAATTCCCGTATAATCCCTATAGAATGCATTCCCAGACCTTACAGAGAAGCAGTAAGATTACTGTGATGTCTTGACAGCAGTAGGCTTCAGCAGAATTCATCAGAGAATCTTGCATTGGGTACTGGTAGCTTCACACGCGGCAAATCTGCAGATGTTCATGCCAAGCTGCGCTACATTTGAAATGACATTCTGCGATCAAAACGACAACAGCGGACAGGAATTGCGGAGCTTCAAGGCCGTAGGGTTTAAAGTCCATAGAGTTTATAGCTTGTGTACTAAGTACACGTCAATTTGGTCAGTTACACCAGTAAACAGTTTCAAAAGCACCCAAAACATGACGCCCACATGCTGGCCAGGTCATTGGAGTCAATCTCCGGTGAGTCGACGCAAGAGCCGCCAGGGGCATAGCCTTGTGCATCATACTGGCTTGGATAATTTCCAATATTCTTAATGTCCTTAGATTCCTTGTATAGCTATAAAGTATAGTATTAACATTCACAACGCCACCCCCTTCACAGCAAATATTCCCTAAACATAAACTCGTAGCAACATTAGATTGTTGTGGGTTCGTTGCTAGGGGGGCTATTCTTCGGGGTTGGGGGGTACTCAGACCCTTGTAGTAGTGTTCTGCACCATAGGCCTGTTAAACATGCGGCCTAAGGTGCCCGGCGCGTAGATCTTTAATCTTTAAAGCATACATTACCATGCCCCGACCCATCTGGCATTTTAAGTTGAGTGTTCAGAATATTTGCATTTGCCCCAGGGGTCCACGTATCCCAATCTTAAGGTGTTGGGTAGCAAAACTATTCAGCTTATAGTGGCTTGAAACCAGAACTCCATTAGTTGGGCACTTGGATTCTTTGGGTTCAGGATATGGCGCTTCTCTCAAGGGTAGTTCTTCAGCGCCCTTTTTGCTGATGCCCAATCACCTTCCCCTCAATAATGAAGCCCCCGCCTCGGGTGGTCCCCCTTCCGCAATGTAGTGCCAATGTCTATGAGGATGGATCTGTTTTATTAGGAAAAGGGGGGGAGGGGGCGGATAGTATGGCACCATCTATAGTACAAAGCGTGTTTTATGCAGAATTTCAGGAGCAGGGGTTTAGGGTAGGACTGGAAAATCCGAAGCCCCACACGCCAACCCCCCAAATGTGGTGAGGCATTTAACAAGTACAACTTTCGCAAATGCATCGGGAATGTATAGATTACTGAATAATTACCGTCGTTATCCTGATACAACTATAGTACAATATTCCCGCATTTTCTAGTCGAGTAACGTATAAAGCCACGTATGATCCCTACCGAACCCTCATCTCGCCCCCACATGAGGTCCGCAGATGGAGGCTTAAGGATTAGCAATGAGCAGGGCGTGAAAGTCGGGGTTTAGGGCTTAGAGTGCGGACTGTACGGTGTAAGGTTTATGGTTTTTAGGCTTCGGTTTAGGCTACAGGAAGCATATGTCTGACGGCAATGCTCAAATATCTCTCGCGAAGAATGATACCCTGCCATCCTGGCCCCCGAGGATCAGTTTCCCGTGGGTGTGTTCTCCAAGGAGCCTTGGGGACCCTAAAGAAATCGTATGTCCCTATGAAGTGTTGCAGGGGTTTATGTAGGACCAAGTACCATGTACTTTCACAATCAGAGGTATTTCCCAAATTATCCCGGCCAAGCACGTCAAGCTAAGCCTCACTGCGTACAAGCTCCCGTCACGTCTGAGAGCACGTTCTTTCGCGAGCATGTCAGAATCACACGTTCTTTCTTGAGGGTCTTTGTTTTGACCTTGTTACTTTGTTTTATCTTGTGGTATGCCGGGGGGATCCTGATTTGATTGTTTCTCTGTGGTATCTGAGGCCGATCACCTCTTCGAATGCTTCTGCTGTGCGAGACGGTCCAGGTTTGGGCCATGGTGCTTGTGCAATTTTTCTTCATGACTGTTAGGATGGTGCCTTGGATAACGCTTAACGCGTGATGCTGACAACAGTTGTCAGTGCCTTTAGCATGATGACCTGAACTTGCTGCTGCAGAATTATTGTCGCTCTCATCAGCTCCATGATGGTTATCCTCTCGCTGGATGCTCGTCGTTATCGTCATCACCTTCAGAATAATTAGTCGTCAGAATCGTCATTATAACGGTCATTCTCAGAACAACAACATCATCATCTCCATCATGTACATAAGTATTTACCGCCGCAAGCACAATCATTATTTGACGCAGCTGTGATTAATGCTTGACCGCTCATGTTATGTCAGCGTGTAAGCCACCAGCTTTAGAGCATGTGTGTGTGTGTTTGCATAAACATGCCCAACTTTGTACGTATATGTGTCTACCTATAGCCTCATAATGTATACAATGTACATACAAATGGTAGTCTTCCGCACCCAGACCTTTTCCCAACCCCCTCGCTCTCCAGCATCCTCTAAACCCCACCACCTCAACTGCCTTGCCTCGCGGCGGCAGGCGTCGTCCGACGTCCCGCGCCGCAGCCGCGGGGCTCACAGCTGCCTGGTGGTTCGCAGGGACTGAAGGACTTGGATATACAAAACGTTAAATTCCCCGATCACCTCCACATTTGGTGGTGCATTATTTCCTCCATCACTACAGGTCGGAAACGCCTCGCCAAACTCGGATCAGCTCTGGCAGAGCTTACAGATGCTCTGACAGATGAAGTCTGTGGTAGGCAAAACTATGGGGATCCATTTCAGCGTTGCCCAGTACGCACTGTTAAGTCATGTCAAATATGAGTGAGGAAAAAGTACAGGGAGCGTGATTAGTGCAGGGGAGTTGCCCGGACCCCTCTTGGGAAGTGCATAGGCCTTGTATGACGCATTCATAGTTCCCAGATGTATTGTTTTAGGTAATGCACCTGTTGAGGCCCACCTCTAGGTACAGCGTAGTCCAGGGTTACAATTAATGCTTACTGCTACTAGCGCAACCCTCCGACTCGGGAAATGTCATGTGCATCCGGACAACAGGGCGCCCTTTCCGGTAAGATTGTAAGACCGTATCCATAAAAGACTCCGAAGCCACTCAAGAGCTAGCCCTAAGCATCAACCCCGGCGGCGAAATTCCGACCATCAACATTCTACCTACTTTGTATTCCTTGCATAGCAACTATGAAGCCCCTATCGGTCTGGCCATTGCTGTCGGCGTTTCCACTCGAGCTCATCATGTCACCTGTTTGCTTCTGACCCGAAACCCCAAACTCAGAGTCTGAATTTTGAAAAAGCCCTAACCCTAAGCGTCCAAGGACCCAAAGAATCCAAATACCATTAATATTCGAGTATTTGGGCCTTGAAACCCTATTATTTGGGTCCTTGGACCCTTATAATAAGTTTAAAGCTGGAACGTGCGCGTAACACTCTCAACCTTAAAGCTCTAAATGACTACAGTTTTTGCCCTTGGGCTGCATCTGGCTAGTGATAATTCTCAGGAAAGTAGAAATAGAAGAACTAGCAGGAACGACCATCATTTCAGTTGCAAGCGTAATCATAGAAACTCTAAGAACCGACCCTCAACCCTGTAGTAGCATCCGTTTACTTTTCCAATCCTGCATCCCTACAGTAGTAGTTAAAAGAAACCCTAATCCCTTTTTTTTGTTTTGTAACATGCCAACTTTATTTTTACCGCAGCAACAGCAACAACAACTACTACTTTGTCTTCTGTTACCTTTCTTAATGACCACCACAAAGCAAACCTGCTCACCCTAAACCTTAAACTCTAACCCTGAATCCTAAACCCTAACCCCTAAACGCTAAACCCAAATCCCTAAACCCTACACCCTAAACCCTAAGCCCTACTCAAGCGACGGAGGCCTAGGCCCCGCAGCTCCTCAGCGACCCGCACGCCTGCTGCTGCCCAAGAGGGTTTGGGCATTGAATGTTTGGGGTTTAGGGTTTCGTGTTTAGGCTTTAGCTTTCACGGTTTAGGCTGTGTACGATCCCACATGCAAAACGGTTTTATGTTTCAGGGCCTAGGTGTTTAGGGTCAGTGGGTATGTATGAAATGTTTTCCTTGGGCTTAGGAGGGTTAGGTGGAGTGAGGCTTTTGAATGCTGGGTTTTGTATATGGTTGGATTTAGGTGGATTACTGGTTTAGTTAAGGTGGATTGAGGGCTTTTGGTGTAGGCGTCGGTTTGGGCTTGGCATTGAGAGCTTTGAGGTTGTATATGTTTGGGGTTCAGGGCCTAGGGCTGCTGGCTTATAGAACCCTAAGGGTCCAAGTACCTAATAATCATATACTTACCCAAAACCATAATTTCTATTGCCCAAATCCCAAGTACCTAATTATTGGGTACTTGGACCCTTAGGGGAATGTAAAAGGCTGAGGATGGGTTTAGGCTTTATATATGGGGGTTATATAGGGATAATGGAAAAGAACATGGAAACTACTATATTACAATAGGGTATATATAGGGGTTATATAGGGATAATGGAAAAGAACATGGAAACTACTATATTATAATAGGGTATATATTGGGGTTATATTGGGGAATCTGCAATAGGCAGGTATTGTGAACTGCAGGCGGTCTCGTATCCACAGTCGCGTCGCGGTGTTTCTTGAAGGTTTGGGCTTGGTTTTAGGACGTGAGAGCCATTAAATATTGGTTGAACATCTAAGCTCTTTTGGACGAGCATGTCAATTTGGATTAGATGTGGCTGCGCAGGCTAGTGGTTGTGAATTGGGCGATTTGTCAGCAGTCGACATGCAGGTGAGTTATGTAAGGGTTGACTCGGGTTGAGAGCTTCATCCTGCAAACTGAACCCATTAAACCCCTTTTATAGGGCTCACAGTATGGGGTGGGGGCTCCCAAAACCTTAAGCCCTAAATCCAAAGCCCCTAAGCCGGAAGCTTTGCAGTTTGGATTCCTCCTGGACTACGTAGTCCCGCCCTTCCACGACTGCAGGAAAACAATGGGTTCGCTGCGCTTTACCTGCCCGATCCCACAATCCCAACTACCAGCATGTGACTTGCTGCATCTTTTCGATTAAAGCCTACCCATACCCTAGGGTTCCAAGTATATAGATGATACCTACATTGGGCTATTTGGATCCCTAGGGATAACCAATGAAGTTTTTGCATCCCCCAGACCCTAAACCCTAAACCCCTAAACCCTTTCATCACCAATCCAACGAGATCCTGCCTGGAAGCCCCAAGTCCATCGGGAGATCAGGAGCCGTACCAAAGCCTCCTAAGGGGTTTTCCCTAAATTAGGGGTACCTACTAATTGGGGGTCCCCATAGCAAGGATTCTAGTCTTTTGGGGTGTACATTGGGGTTCCCCTACTTGGGGAAACTACCTGTCACGTCTTACATCCTAAACCTCATCTGCCGAACCTAGAACCCCAAACCTTGAATCTTTTTTTTGAGCCCCAGACCCAAAGCCTTGCACGGTAAGCCTGACAAGTAAAGGTACTTGCATGTTTTGTTTGCATTAGTCTGTGTCTCTATATCCCTAAAAATAAGGTGTAGCGGACTGACTCCCTGGGAAGGTAGACAATCCGGAACGTTACAACCCTAAACCTTAAGCCCCAAAACCGAAACCGAACCCAAACCCTTCACCATCTGCAGCTATAGGTTGTCCGGATTACAGCTTCAAGTTCGTCGGATCCTCAACATTTCAGGGTGCAAAGCGGGTGCTGGCATGGTCGATGAATTTGGGTTTCCCAGAGGGTCCATGTACAAAATAGTTAGTTAGGTACTTGGGATTTGGGTAATAGTACCTATAGTACAGGTTTTGGGTAAGTATATGATTATGTGGTACTTGGACCCTTTGGGTTTAGTAGTTATTTGGGCTTTTCGGCGTTGGGCTTAGGGGTTTGGGGCGCAGGTTTCATTGTTGAGGCATGGGGTTTAGGGTTTAGGTTGGATACTGCCCCCCACTCAGAAAGAGCTGGAAAGTATTTATGTTACAACGATGTATAGCTCTCAATATTACCCCTTGTACAGACTGTTACCGGGTGTGGGCAGTACCCGAGGTTTAGGTTTATGGTTGCGGCTGAGGTTTTGGAGGTCTTGTAAGGCTTGTAATGCCCATTCTTAGCAGAATCCAGCTTACCAAAAAGGAGCCAAATGTTGGCAAATCAGGGTCAACACTGCTGCTTTTGCAGAAAATTCCGTGCCACCTTATATCAGCGTAAGTTATAGCAACCTAACCTCAACCCTGATGGTTGTCTATACAGAAGATGACCCCGAAATGGCATATCATTTCGCGCAAGTCATGACATAAGCGCCCTATACTCCTGCAAATTACAGTATCTTGTGATCCCCTGGTGTTCAAGGCTTTCCCCCCTTTATGTTTCACGTCACCTCTTTTTGACATCTCCGTGCCTTGGCCATCAACAATCAAGCCTCCTAGTCCTAGGCACTCGCAGCCTGAATTCCCAACTCCACGTCCACGCAGTTTTAGGGTTTAGGGAGCCTGGATACCTTGGGATAGAACCCTACACCTCTAAACCCCTAAACCCTAAACCCTAAACCCTCGTCCAGCTGTGAAGCTGCATCGGAACCGTATTCAAGTTGCACCAGCGAAGACCCCAAACAGTAACAGGTGCCCTAAGCTCTAAACGGGTTTAGGGTTCAGGGTTTAGGGCTTAAATCCCAAACCCTCAATACTAAACCCTAAACCCCTTAAACCCTAAATCTCAGTAAACAAGGGGCCCAATATAGACTCCCATATCTTATAAACCTCATTATGGGGACTCCTAGAAGGAGTCCGCGAATTTCTGGAAGCCTCAATCCTTATAAGCTATTGTCAAGGCCTAGTTCCCATTGAATTGTCCATTTTCTTCTTCACTCTTGGAGTATTACCCCTATATGAGCCATAGTCTAAACTCCTAGTATCCCCCTTAATAACCCCTGATACGAGTCCACTATATAATCCCTATGACCCTAAACCCTAAACCCTCTATAACCCTATAGAACTCTTTGGAGGGACTTACGGTATCCATTTCAGTCTCCAATGTCTTTTCCATATGATTCTCCATTATTGGGAATAATTTACATGAAGGGGTGCAAATGGAGATAAGGGCTCCGGAAACTTGGCCTTGACTTTCAGCTGACACAATGGGGTTCCCTAGAATTCATGGGTAAGGGGTTACAATACGTCGAGTCTGTAGGGTTTAGGGCTGAAGATTTACAACAATATCCCCACCAGCGGTACCGGTTGGGTAAGGGTTGGGACATTCCTGGGAATATGTTTTAAACAACATCTTATGGAACATAATCTGTAAATATCCCCTTGGTCTTTATACAGCCCCAGAATCTATCCTAGCTTTCACCTAACACAAATTCCTTGCCCCCGGAATGCACGTCTACAGATTAGGGTTTGGGGTCTAGGGATTAATAGCTACTTGAGCAATAAAGTTGCTAAATATTGTCTAGTTTGCGCCTCTTGACCTAGAGATTATACTTACCCTTGGCCCTGAAGTCTGTAAACATTACCTGTTCTTGGCCCTATCTCCTAAACATGTTCTTCATTAACCTTAAAGTCTAGAAATATCACCTTCTCAGACCCTAAAGTCTGAGAATATGAACTACCTTGACCCACAACCTTAAACCCTATACCATTTGGATCCCTAGGATTGAAGAAAATCAAGAGCTGTAGTCGAACGGTTTGGGGGAATCTCCTGTAGAAACATAAACCTTACCCTTAAGATGGAGAATGGAGACTCAAAGGTTGTATAGGAGTGGTTAGGGACGATTCCCAATGTTATGGTCCTAGATTTGTTGGTATATTTCTAGCGTCGGGCGCCTAGACCCTTTATATCTCTGTATTACATTTGGCCCTTACACAATCGCTAAACCTTGAGCTCCAAACCCTGCGCAGCATTAGGACCGAACGCTTGCGAGGGCCGGGGACTTGGCGGACGATCTCGCAGTTGAAGCTGTCAGGTGTGCACAGGAGGTGCTCAAGCGGTTTAAGGTTTAGGGTATTGGGGGTGTAAGATTTTACGGTATAATGAGGGTTACCGTTGTCGGAGACAGATCCCAATTTGAAGAATGACTCCACGTGGTCTTTTTCAAGACATGACCCCCGCTTGTGGGGCGCTGCGCTGTTCCTAAACCCTGAAGCCTAAACCCTGGACCCTAAACCCTAGATGTCTGTGCTGTCAGGGTGTAGGTGTAAAGCACAGGTGGCCATGCAGGGCAACATGCTGAGAGTCCTGCGTTGCTGGCTAGCCACTCCATTTGGCTATTTTGGGGTATTCAGGGTTTAGTGGTCTAGGGGTTTAGGGTTTAGGGGTGTGGGATTTAGCGAAAGCGGTGTTGACTCTAGGGTTCAGGGCTCAGCTCCACACATTTGCAAACAGTCCACGGCATCCCCGGTTCCGTGTTTGGAGGTGGCGGTTGTGACACACATCACCCCAACCAAGACATGTTAACCCTTAAGACAATATTTTCTTTTGATAAGCACCTTGATATTAGATATTTTCAATTCGTTATGACAGAAGTTGCACATTTAGGAGCAGATATAGGGCTGCTGAATGGTAGCGGGAGCGATGGTTCTGGATTGCCAGCATCGTTAGTCATACGGCAACTGCAATGTGTACTACTGGTCTTATCAGCCTAGAAGCCCTAAAATGCGCCTGAAACACTTAAGCTTGATAGCCATTGCTAAGCTCACGCTTGAATCTTACAAGCGGAAATTCTTTCCATCTACAGTCCGTCAAGCGTTGAAATCGAGCGGGTCCTCCCTAATTCCTAGGCAAACAAATCCTAAAGTCTAAACCAGTAGGCGTGCAAGGCGTTTCAAGGCCAGTCCCTTTGAAGGACTTCCTTTTGGACAGCAGCATGGACATTGCATAGTTGTCAGTTTAACGGCAATCATGTCTCTGACCAAAAGTCCTAGACATCCTTGAATCACTTAAGCCTACGCCCTGAACAAAAACCCAACAACGGGAACATAAGGGAATGTCTTAAATTAATTGTAAACTCTATCGCTCACCCGTCTTGGCTGTTGGGTACATCCTAAATGGTGTTAAGGTGCGGGAGGGGGGATTCCAATGGAAGCTGAAAGGCGCAATTCCTACAGAAGCCTAGGCCTTTTCTCTGTGCCCGTGATACTTGCGGTAGGTTTCTTGGATGTATTGGGACTAATTACCCCGCTATGTTTCGCACCCGTTTTAAGCCCCTCCTGAGGTAGCGTTGTATCATAGAGACGAACGCTAAGAGGTCAAAGTAATTCGCACAGCGCCCTTATTGATATGGTAGATTGGCTGCTCTAGGTTGACCCCAAATTGGCCGTAAACCCCAAGCGGTGCAGAGCTCCTACAAACTCTTGTAAACCCCGAACCCCACATCCTTAAGCCTTGTAATCCTGAATGTCACACCCTCAGCCCTAAGCACGAAGCCATACAGAACTTCACGAACCCTAAACCCCAAAAACCTAAACCCCCAACCCTCAGCCACCCTAAAGATCCCAGGCACACGAAGTGCTCCAAGGCTCGTGCTGAGGCCGTTTGAGCAGGGAGTCCGAAGGGGTTATAGCCGGTCCGGGTTGAGTTAGGGTTTAGGGTTTAGGGGCTCTCCATAATAAGGACTATAGTATTTTGGGGTCTACATTGGGGTTGAAGGTTGAGAAAGTTTAGAGTCAAGGGTTTAATCGGTCTAGGGTTTGGATTTTGGGTTTCAAGGTCTGCGAAAAAGGCCTTTGGGCTTGGGGTTGTGGAATCTGGGTTTCAAGTGAGTACTACCATTACCTGCATAATTGCTATTTGGGGTGCAGCGCTTGGGTCAGGGGATGGAGAACTGCGATGAGTTAGCGGTTTACAAGGATTGTCGAGTTCAGGTGTAGGCTTTAGGGTTTAGCGTCGAAGGCTTAGGCTTTAGGGTTGAGGTTGCTGGGTTGAGTGAAGCCTAAAGGCTAGACCCTGAACGCCCTCAAACTGTAAGTGCTTCAGGGTCTGCTTTTTCCGGAACTCCCACGCACCAAGCCCGACCCATTTTTGAGTGCTGTCAAAGATAAGTATAGTATAGAGGCCGCATTTTGGCGACCATGATTTTGATAACTTCCCTAAAGCTCCCAACGATAAACCTCACCCCCCAAATCACAAACGGTTCAGGGTTTAGGGTTCAGTTTCATGCCCGAAGCCTTGTGGAACCCGAAAACCTCAGTCCCAAAGCCTAAGCCACCCCCAAATGCTAAAGGCCAGTCCCAAACCCCAAGCGCTGAATCCTAGCCGGTTTAGGGTTTAGGTTCTAGCCCCAAACCCTCAACCCCAGCCCTCAGAACATTCACCCCACGCCCAAAACCTCCATAACCCGAAACCCTGGAAAAAAAAAACATTTTTTGTTGACGCAGAGCGGCGGCTGGCGCCTGCGGAGCTGAGCGCCATGTAGTAGTTGGGATGACCTGAGCCCCACAAAAAAATATGTCAGGGTCAGGCAGGGTTTGGGATGAGTGTTTGGAAGCACCTATTAAGGGGTTGTAGAATATGGGGATATATAGGGGTTGTATAGGGACCCTAACCCCTAAACCCTAAGGTTCTGCGGTCCCTTATGATTCCTTCTGAGCGGGAGTCCTTTTCAAAAGCCTGTCCGATCTGTTCGATTTGGGGCCCCCAGGTTTAGGGTTTAGGGTTTAGGGGCTGTAGAAATCATTGCGTGCTTGCATCTCACCTTTGAATGTAATTGCTGCTGGCTGGTCCTAAGTTTGGAGTTGCAAATAATCTTCAGGTTTGTATTGGGATGCTGACAAGGAACTTAAATTAAGTTACTTTTTTAAGAATTAGATAATAAGGGTTTCCTTATTATGGGGACTAGTTTTAAGTTCCTTAACCGCAACCCAGTTCTAGGCTTTCGGGTTGTAGATTGACTCAACATAGCCTGCACTGGACTGTAGTACCAGCAACGTTGTAAGAGCAGAGCTTCGGCTAATTGTTCCGGCTTTGGGTTTCAGATATTTAGGGTTTTAAGGTTTAGGGTTTAGGGTATAGTCCCCCTGAAGTAGATAGAATATGGGGTATTTGGGGATCTCATTATAACATGCCCAAGGCCATAATATTCTATCTGCTTAAGGGGGACTATACTGTTCCAGAACTCCAGAAGGATGTTGTCCGGCTAGTTTCTACCTCCCAACGTGCCAACACAGATTGAACGAACACTCTCAAAGTATGTGCTTCGGTTTTAAGACAGTTTGCTTTTGCATTTAGACTTATGCCACAGATATTCCACAGACAGCTTGTCGCAGAGATGGCTCTTGGATGGTGGAAATCAGGTCATTCTGCAGGAATTTGCCAGGGTGGCCTGGCATCGAAAGCACAGATCTGCTCAGTCGAAGCGGACTTCGTTCAAGTATGTTAATAGGAGAAGTACGACAAGCATCGAGAGGCTTCCACCCCTTCTGATTGATATCAGGTAGGTGATTTTTATGAGCTTTGCAATGATGATGATAATGATGGTGGTGGTGGTGGTGGTGGTGGTGGTGGTGGTGGTGGTGGTGGTGTGCACAGACCACCTCTCATAGTTCATGGTCTGCAGCCGCATGAGCTCTAGTCGAATCGTACCTGCTCATTTTGTGATCAGAAAGAAGCCACAAATAGCAAACTTGCCAAGTTCCAGTTATCCCATTATCCTAGGGACTTGAGGACTTGGGGCAGTGTTCAGGAAGGGGTGTAGGGGTCATATTTCAGAAGTAGAGTCTGTTAAGAATTTTAGTTAGGCTTACTGAAGCTTTCCTCAAGGAATATGACTCAAGATGACCCCGCAACCCCCCCTCCCCAACACCTTCCCAGATCCCAATGACTCGGTGTCTTTCCCATTTTCACCGGAGGTAAAGCTGCACTTTCTTGGGGTCCGAAGCCTTCCTTACCTTCTCCTGTCGCTTTGGTACCATTATCTTACAGTTGAGTTCTGGGCAGCCCTTGCTCCTGGGTACAGTAAACCTTCAGAGGCTTCAAGGCCCATAACGCTGAAGTGAAATCCTGGTACTGTGCTGAAGTGCTAGGAATGGCTGCTACTGTTCCAGCATGTTCTCATCATTCATTACCTCCGCACGTTGTTTCGCAATTGTGCAGTTATACGGCTGAGTGACAAGTCGAGGTGATTATTAGTGTAGCTGTTTTGTCCTTTGATGATCTGGCCTTGGTGCGAACATTCAGAGTACTACGCAGCTTAGACATGGACAGGGCAAAGCAAAGGCATCCTCGGCTTTTGACATTTGAGCGGCCCCAGAACTTACTGCAGGTGCAGCGCGGAGTTCCACAGAACCGCTAGGTTTCCACTGGTACTCCGCCAGACATCTTGTACAGCCCTTCGCATGAAGTGATCTGCAATGTATGTTATTGTGTCCTAGGTTGTCTCGCTTTGGGTTAGAGGCTTCACATGTGGAAGGGCCACGGCGTACAATTCTTGAGGAAGTCAACCTAAACCCTCGGTGAACATCGTTACGGACACTCGAGATATGATGGAGTCCTGCGCCCAGAACTTCATCGCATGAGCCAATGCTTAAAAGAACAGGTCACATGCAAGGGCGTATTCATTTTCCTTGATTAAGGCGTATCATTTGGCACAACAGGGATTAGCACTATACATCCTGGATAGGTCTTTCAATCTTCGTTCAGGAATCTTACCCTGGACCCTCGTAACATGATTGTCGCTACGGGGTCCGCAACAGTCGCCATTTAGGCCGCAATGGACGGATGTTGGAGGGGTCCTGGACACTGAGGGTTCTGGTGATGTTGGGCTTGGGGCCTTTGATGTGATTTTTTGAACAACTTTCAACAACAACAAGAAGGCAACGTTTGCGTTTCGAAGAACTTTGCTGGTCCGTGGGCCTCTGCGAAAGTTGCGCTCATGTTGTGATCTCCTTGGGCAAAACGTTGCGTGGCCAACCCCGGTGTCTGTTTCTTTGGCATCAACTATACTTTGTAGCCTGCACTCAACAAGTACAGGCGTGGACGGAAGTCTTGCAGCCATTGGCTAAAGCTTGAAATCTCAATCTTGAATGGCCATTCTAAGGATCCCTCACACAGGCACTTCTGCAAGCCGGAATTCGGCCCCAGCATGCATGCATGGATTATCTGGACGCAGCCGTTGAAAATAAACAGTCGCGGGCAGGAAACGGGTGTTCACAAACCAACAGATGGTTTGAGGGAGTTCTGCTGACCACGCTGGGTGTCCCGGAAAATCTACCCATTTCCTGAAGAAAACCTAGTCACATGAGAACCCCAGTTTTCATCATCATTAACGTACTTACAAGTCCCCTGACCATCGAAGTAGTACGGTCGACCGAAGACCGTAACACTAACCAACGTCACCGTTGAGCACTACCCTCAGAGCCCGATACCCTATACCTTGTTATATGGGGTCATGTGGGAATGTATAGGTTTAGGCTCATAATTCCAGAGAATCCAATACACCTTCACTAGAGAATATACCTTAGCTGATCCGAATATCCAGAACATGATGTAATAGATTTTCTTCAGTTGAGGTTGTATTGGGCTCTCTGAGTATCCCACAAAAGCCGTTTAAGAAAGATGACGTTGTCGGGTGGCAGACATCGATATTCGGCTAATTAAGGTGTTGTCAGTAAATATCATACCCACAGAGATTCCAAAGCTCTGCCTGACCCGTGCGGTTTATGGTTTAGACTATAGGGTTTAGGGTATAGGGTGTAGGGTTTTGTGCAGTTTCCGCTAGAAGTGTCCACCTTACTTACTGTATACAAGGTCCTGAAAGCCACATTTTCAAGTACCTTTGACGCGCAACTAATCCCCCCTAATAGAACGATCCTCCAACTCCCACATGCCAGATATTTCCATTCTGGTATACTATAATATATTATATGAGTATATGAGGAATGTTCAGTTTCAGAGGGCGGGTGGGTTCAGTATTACAGGGGAGGGGCTCTAAGCCCCTGAACCCTAAGCCCTGCATTGCAGCTTTGCTGGCCCAGTTTCTTTAGGCGAGGGGGTTCTCCCGCAGCCCGCCTTAACTGATTTGAAAGGCAGAACCTGGAGCCCAATACCCTATGAAGAGCTGTAATGAGTTATACAGGTTTGTTTTTGGTATAGAAGCAGACAGAAGGTTTGTAAATATACATATACATTTTTGCTTGTAAGGTTTATAGGGGGGTGTTTTTCTTTCTTGATTTTCATGCATGCGACGTACCTTCCCGGTCCCAAACCCCTACACTTTTGACCTCGCCAGCATCTGCATCCACTCCAAACTGGTTTGGGGGGTTGGGGTGGTTTATAGTTCTAGGGTTTAGGGTTGAGGGGTTTAGGGTTTGGGGGCTTCAAATTTAACAAACCGAACTAACATGGAACCCCACATAGGCTATTCTTTCCTTCGAACAAAGACTGGTAGTCGTTGTCTTTCTAGGGCCCGTTATGGGGTTCCATGTTAGATTAAAGGAGTTTATCTAGGTGAGCTTCTCGTGGAAACATTGTTGTGCTTGTTCACAATTATGTTTTTTTGGGGGAAGGGGGTATAACAATCCTGTTATTTTGGTCGTGCATTGTGAGAAGCACATCCCTCTCGCCTTCTGTGAACTGTATTTCCTGCTGCAAGATTACGATATATTCATGGGCGGATATGTAATAGTTGGGGAAGGGAGCATGGGGGTGTGTCAACGTGGGAAGAATTACACCTGATGCTTCCTTTGGCTGTTTTGCTGCACTCGCCATCTGCTGGACCTGGCTTCAAGGAGGGATGCCCCCGGTATGCCACCGGAATACCACATAGTTGCTAGTCTGAATACACAACCCAAAAACCTAACTCTAACTCCTAAACCCTAACGCCTAAACCCCCAGATTACGCGGCTGCTACAAAGCATGCCGACTGAAGGATCCACCTTGTCAGCCTGAATCCCAGGCCCGTAGTTAATGAACCACACGTTGCTTTTTAGGATTCAGGGGTTTAGGTTTTAGGGACCTCAAGCCCTAGATCTCAAATAGCCGAAACACCTATACCACTAACTGATTGGAAGTCCCAAAGACCTTTAGGGACCCATAATCTGGGTTGCTGTTAAGGAATTTAACTATATTGGGGAAACCCTATTATTTACTGTATATACCCATTATGGCAACCCTAAACCCTAAACCCTATACCTATGGTGACTTAAATTAAGTTCCTTAACAGGAACCCAGTAATTTCATTGAATCAGGCAGTCTACCCGTAGGATTTGTGCCAGTGGGCTTGGATCCGTCAGCCATGAAATACAGCCCTTAGTAGTGGTATTTGGGACCCCAAGGGTTTAGGGTTTAGGGTTTAGGTGTGGTATTTGGGACCCCAAGGTCACAACTCTCAAGTGTACAGCGGTGCAGTAAGATATTATTTCTATATATACACATCCTTACCTATCCCCACATAAGCATCCACATCCCTTTAAAAGGTCCTAGGGGTACAGACTTGAAATCAAAGTCAAACCCTAATCCCTAAACCCTAATCCCTAAACTCAAAACCCTAAACCCTTAAGCCCTGTGCCCGTTGTCGGATGCCTTTCACGACCATGGCCCTGCCCGAGTTGCCGCCACTACGCCTCTGGGGCCGCAAGATTGAGGGCTTAGGATTGTTTAGGGGTTAGGGTTTAGGAGTTTAGGGTTTTGGGAACCAGGGTTTAGGGTTAGGGGTTTAGGGTTTTAGGCGTTAGGGTTAAGTGGCTCAGGGGTTAGGGTTTAAGAGGTTCAGGGTAGTCAAAACCCAATCGGAAAGGTTATTTATGGTCCCTTTAGATGAATTATACGGTTACTTCGGGTTTAGAGATCAAGGCTACTTCAATGGGGTTACAGGGGCGGTGGGGATTTGTAGGTGCAGGCGGGCATTTGGTTTTGCATACATGCATCTATGTACACATGCGTATACCTCTGAGCGACTGTATAGGGTATGTAGGCGTGTATACCCACCAGAACATATACAACGACCTGTGTTTGTATACGTATATATGCATATACGTGGAGACATTGTAGGTTCTGAGGTTTACAAGGATTATGAGGGTACGGGCACCTAATAGTGACTTGGAGAATCAAACGGACAATAAAATGGAAGCTAGGGGCTTTAGAGGGATCCATGGGATCTTCATGTCTGTGTCTAGCCGTTAACTGAGGGTCATCAGGCAGGAAGCAGGGAATGGAAAAGCACATGGAAGCCGCTCTTTCAGGTGGGGGGGCAGGGTTTGGGGATGAGGGTTCTGAGTTTGGGGAGAACCTTAGATTTATGTACGCTCATAACTGAAACAGACGTTTTTGAGGTCAGCATCCGAGAGTTTCCCAGATGTTCACCGTTGCGGATGGGCTTGTTTAGGCTTCATGCCCTCCTGTTGCGGTTTATGCTGCAAATTTTGATGTTCAGGGGATTGAGATGAACGTTCCCCTGTAGACCTATGTGCTGCTCCGTATATACGGCCTACTCACAGACGATGGGCCCTATTGGGTACTAGTCATAGTAGTTACGGTACCCATCATGTTCGGTTACTGACTTTCCTATGTGGGGGCAGCTGTGATCTTAGAAATGGCTAGGGTCCCTTAGGCAACCCCCATTTGGAGAACCGCCTGCATCCCGAACCCTGAACTGTATCCCCAGGGATCCAAGTGGGTGGCTGTCAAAATTGGGTACCCTAACTATTAGGTGCCGTATTAGAATAGGGATCAAAAAAGAGACCATAATTTTGACAACCACCCAAGTATACAGATCATACCTGCTCTGGACCCGAAAGTCTGTAAAAATTACCTACATTGGGCTAGTTGGATCCCCGGGATGTGCGTTGTAAACATTTGTTTCTTCGGGACCGCGTTAACTTGAAGAAAGACATCTACTGCACTTACAGACCATCCTCAACCCCAAGCTCTGCACCCTGAGCCCTAAACCCTAAACCCCAAAACCCTAAACCTTGAAACTGCAAAGATGACGCCTTCGACTCTTGCAAACAACTCAACTCGGCAAGGAGTCGTACTTTGTACCCTTGAGGGTTGTATTTTTGGGTTTAGGGTTTAGGCTTTGGGTCCCCAAAGCATGGAATATGGCCCTCATAAAAGGGTATTTGGGACCCAATCTAGGGTTACAAACATTAAGGGTACAAACTTGAAGTCTTTGAGCTAGGCACCTACGTATTTGGGCGCCTGGATGAGAAGAATCGGCGCGACCTCCCAGGCAGCCAAAGATGTGGGAGTCGTGTGAAAGGACCTAAGTGAAGTATAGGGTTCTGGTGAACGTATATCATAATGTAGTAGTTTCCGTTCCATTTTCCAATATTCCTATTTATGTAAAATATATCATGTGCGACTCTGGAGGACCCTCGATTGCATTCTCGCAATAATTTGTTTTTCGAAGCCCCGAAGCTCCACCTGTAATTCCTTTGCCATATCACGAGCCTCTGCGTAGCTCCATTTGTTGAAACCACCTCGTGTATCCATGTAGCATAAAGAGCCTTTGTTTGGGATTTCGCGTCTCCCTAATGTTAGACAACTCCTGCCCGCGAGCTGGAATACCTCTCGCAAAGTACTGGGCGACCGGTAGTGAATACATGATATTATCGGCGGGGGTGTTTCCCCCCATCAACAATGCCCCGGAGCTCCAGTATGGGGAGATTGCCTTGCCACCGCAGGGATTTCTTAGAACATGCTAGTGTTTGAGTGGCTTGGAGCAAAAGTATGATATAGAAGGGCGTGTATGAACCTCTTTGTTGCGCTGCTGCCTACTGTTGATTGAAAAACTCTTGCGCAACGAAGGATTCCTATGTTTCTGCATGTCTTAGGGTCGAGGTACATAAGGCCCTAAACCCTCAACCCAAAAGGATTCTTTCAATCCATCGTATTTCGTTCGAAGAGCGAAGGCAGAATGGCCATGAGGGTGACGAGCACAACAGAACCTAGCGACGCGCAGTGGTGTGGAGGGTTTAGGGTTTCAGGTTCGGGGTTTAGGGATCACAGTTTAGGTAGGCATAACGCCAAGCGCGGCGGTGCTATCCACAATAATAACTACAGGGGTATATAGGTTCTATCCTGGTTATTGAGCGTTTTGCTACATTGGTAGCTGTGGATGGACAAGCTCCTGAAGGACCCCCAGCTACCATAGTTTCTTCTTGGGTGGTATACTTGAGCGCCTTATGATCTACAGACCAAAACCAAAACAAAAAGGGAACTACATAGGAACCCCTCAATAGCAAACACCATTGTTTTAGGGATTTATGTTGTAAAGGATGTCGGCGTCAAAGTCGTAAAATCTCTTATGTTCATTGTAATCCAGCCAGATGGGGAGAACGGGCGCAATAGTCTGCAGTAGTACCCCAATAAGGAGCCAGATTTCCTAAGATTTTCTTGCGCAAAAAAGCCTTCCAACAAGAACGACCCTGAAGCCTAAAACCCGAGCCCAAAATTTTCTTGTCCAGGAACCAACTTTTAAGCTGTCTAGCAATACAAAACCCAAATACACAGCAAAGGTCAAATTCGGAAGATCTCTAGATCCTAAACAGCAAACCGGTAGACCTTTAAATGCCACCGAAAACCCTGAAACCCGGAAGCCCAGAAACCCTGAACCCTAAACCCTAAAATCCTTAAACCCTAAAACCCTTAAAGCCTTAAACCCGTTAAGAGCGGTGAGGCGCAAAGAAGAGGTCGCAGAGAAGCCGTCTCCATCAGGACGGCTTCGCGACAGGAAGTTTTGCATTTGGGTTTAGGGCTTAGGGCTTCGTGTTTAGGGTTTAGGGTTTTAGTGTTTTAGGGCTTAGGGTTTAGGGTTTTAGTTTTGGGGGTTAAAGGTCTTTTAATTGGGGGTCAAAGATCTTTTAATTATGGGCCATTTTTGATTAAAAAAAATATATTACGGCCCAAAATGGGACCCGATTTTTGGAAACTACCCATTTGCATAGGGGTCGGGGGTTTAGATCTAAGGTTTTTGGTTTTAGGGTTTGGGTTTGCAGGGTTTGGGCTTAGGGTTTTTTGGAACTTAGGGTTTTGAGTTTTTGAAGTTCAGGGTGGGTTTGCGGGGAACATTCGTAGGGGGAGTCGTAGTAGCAGCAGTGGTGCTGGTGCGGGTGCTGGTGCTTTTGCTACTGCTGCTGATGATGGTGGTGGCGCTGGGAGAAGCCCAGAAGACCTGCGTTCTTGCCTGACTTGAGCATACGCATTATTGCGCCTTTGCTTGGCCTTCCTAACCCGCCCAGTGTAACAGGACAGTAATCTGCAACGGCCATATTAGCTTTGGGGGAGGGCAACCCTTTGACACCTCAACCCCATGATGGAAGCAGGCTCACTCTTTCACTCAGAAGCATTCTGGAGTGTTAGAGGTGTGCGATTTTTACCCGAGAGAGCCAAAGCCCTAATCACCTACCTGGCCCGCCTCTGCTTGACAGGAGGAAGACATGCAAGTCCGCTTCATGCATCGGGCCCTCACTGGATCGGAAGCCACAAGGTTTAGGGTTTAGGATTTATTGTTTAGGGTTGAGGGCTTGCGCCTGAAATTGAACACCCCTCCAGGCCCCGATGTTATATCGAACGTCTTAGAAAGGCCAGATATGTTGTGAGATTCTTGTTGAACGTTGGGTGTGGTCTAGACAGTAGAGGGGGGTGATTACTTGTGCAGTTAGGGCTCACGGGCTTTCAGTAGCTAAGGGCGAGAAATTCTTCGAAGAAGGGTCAACCTTGGCCCGAGGGACGTATGGGGATAGAGCCTCCGCTCTGAAAAAACCCAACCCTAAACTGCTAGGGTGCGCTGAGTGTTCTGCGTGGTTGATTTGAGAGACTTTACTGTGGTGTTCCCGAAAGCATTACAGAGTCCTAGGGGGCCTTAGGGTTTAGGGTTCTGCACGCAGGCTGTGAGGACAAGCTCCCCAGCATGTTATCTTGCACAAGAAATTCAGGTCGAACAACAGGGAGAAAGCTGTGGTGAAAAGAGTGAGTTGCGGCACGACCCATAGCATAACCTACATCCGAAACCCTAAATCGTGAGTCTTGGCGAACCAGTAGAGACTACATACTGTTGATGTCAAAACCCTGAGTGAAATCAAAGTATACTAAGGCCATGCTGGAGTTTTCAATATCAGCTGCCTGGCACAAACCCCAAGGGGGGACCACATAGGACCCTAATGTATCCCTATATATACCTAGATTTCCCTATAGATCCTTATATGATTAAGCCTTACGTCCCCATTAAAAGGCAGCCTTGTAGTAAACCCTAAACCTTAAACCCCAAACCCAGGTGCCTAAACCCTAAGCGCCAAACACTAAACCCCAAACCCTACACCCCCAAAGCCTAACCCTAACCCCAATATACACCCTATTATAATATGGTTTCTCAGCCGAGGCATGGTGTCCTGGGCAGTGGGAAGACCATTTTTGGCTCTTCCGTGTTGGTCCATGTGGCTTCTCGGCCACAGTGAGTCACATAGAGACCAATGACGAATATCAATAAAGGCTATATTACTTCTTTTCTGAGATTTCTGTGGTAGGGTTCAGTGATTGATATAGAAACTTCAAAAAGAATTTGAAGACAGTACGCCAAGAAGGGAGAATCAAATGGAAAGTCAAACAGAAGTTCGGGTTATGTGAGGGTCTGATAGGGGTACTTACTTGCATCATATCATGGTGCTAGACTCCTAGATTCCTAGAGCATTTATGTACCTCAGATGGACTTGAAAATGATGTTGGTAATTGCTCAGGCCCCTCTATTGGGTTTAGGGCTTGCTTGGGCTCAAGATTTCATACCGTACGCAATAAGAGAGGAACCAAGGCAGTATAGGTTTCATGGGAACTCAATGAGGTAGGTTTAGGTCTAGGGCTGAGGATTCAGGCTCAACATGTTTAGGCCAAGGGTTCGAAGATGTTTTTGCACTGAAGGTTTGGCTTGTGTGTTCGGTTTTGGGATTCAGGGTTGTTGGTTTGGTATTCAGGGAGTGCCGCATGCCAAGGGGGGGTGACGTTGGGGGCTTGTGCCACAATCCGAATGCCTTGAAGGCTACATGTGCGCAGGCTGTATTTTCAACTTTTCGATGCTTCTGTTTCTTTCCTCCTTGGTAGGCATACGCTAATCCTGTACCAAAACCATAACAAACCCGACGGGAACTACATAGCAGCCCCTTGATCTATGGGCTGTGTGTTGATTGTATGGGTCTTTATTCAGACGGTTGAAGTGTTTAATGATTATCATTTTAGACCCCATGTGTTGTGTTTTCCATCGCACAAAATGTGTGTTGTTGCCACCAAAAAAACTGCGCCAAGTTGCCTTTTCCTTCTCGAGATGCAGCTTTCCAGTTTCAGGGTTTAGGACTCTGGGCTTAGTGTTTTGGGTGTCCACTCTCGATGTTATGATTTTGTTGCCCCTTTAAGACCGTTTATGCTACCTGTGCAGATGAGACTTGAGTTAAGTCATCAAGCCAGAGGGATCCAGACGTGGACTTTCTCAAAACCCTGAAGAAAGAACCTGCTACATTCAAGAATGCCCTTGTTAGCCGGCACTGGAAGTGCAAATCTCCTTGACTGGCCAAAGACTGTTAAAGCCCTTCCCCGAGATGTTCATTTTGGGGCTGTATATTCTCCTTGGGACTTAGCTTGGACCTTAGACCCTTAACCCTTTGGGATTCCCTTATATGCCTATCATAGGTACATAAGGGTTAACCTTTAGTAGGGGTCCTAAGTGCCACGTAGGATTGAAAGCTCTTACATGAAGACGGCCAATCGTGTAGGGTGCAGAGGCTGAGCATTGTCACTGGTAGGCCTAGGGGATCAAGATTAGCCGTAGCAAACCCAGGACAACCTGCACGAGTATGGCCTGAATCTGCTAAGACAAGGACGGCGCACGACTGTGACATTGCAACACGGTTTAGGGTTGAGCTCGCCGTTGAAACTTTAAAGTTGTCGTATGGGCTGCAGAGGGCTCTGTGGGAAGTAGTAGTGCTGTTTAAAAAAGAAAAATAGTTGTTCAAATTGTTTTTTCGTTCTGGATCAATGTGTTCATCCCTCATTTGGCACCTGCAGTGTTAGGACCTTACCATGTACACCTGCAAGCACCCAGCTGGCTTTCCTTTGACGTGTTGGAATTATAACTATAACGGAAGTTCTCCAGGCAGGAGCTGGCTGTTGATGAACAGAACCCCCATCAAGCAGCTGAGGATACACTTTCTCCCAAATTTCAGGGCAAGGTAGCGAGATGTAGAGACGATTGGCCTCAAGTTTGTCTTGCGCAGACCGCCGCATATTCCCATTATACTTACCTCTTTGCCGACCCTGGTGTTCAGCAATAGCCAGTAGCTGGAAACTCCTGCGCACCTTTTTCACACGGGGGGGTGGGGGGGTTCTGTGATAAAGCTGAAGATTTAAGAGTGGTGGGTGACAATCTATGCATTGCGGCAGCCCATGATATTCCCAATATAACATAACCCCAGTATAAAACCCAGATGAGAAAAAGGGTAGTTTCCATTTTCGTTTCCATTATCCCAATATTACCCCAATATTATCTACCTCCCCCCCCCATACTGCTGAGCCGAGGACGCGGTATCCATCAGAAAAGCCACGCGTGCCCCCTGCCGCGAGAGTATTTAGGGCTTTTGAAGTTGCGGTCATGAAAGTTTGATGACTTCTTAAGCGGAGACTTGTAGCTCCCATAAGAATGCTGCTAGACCCCGTTTCCGAAAGAACCCTCAAACTCAAACTCACACAGAATCCCTCGCCAATGGTTGATAAAGCCCTAAACCCTAACCACTGAAACCCTCAACTACACTGCGCGCTCAACCCAAACGCCCTGAAATCCTAAGCAACGAGCCCAAACCTTTCGAACCCCAAGGTGTGCCAACCCTTAACCCCAAACCCTAAACCCTCTACGTGGCCGTAGGACGCTTGCCAGAGGCGGAGCATGCCTTTTACCAGGCTAGGGACCTAGATTTGTTTGGGGGTTTAGGGTTAAGGGAATTAGGGAGTATAATTCCTACATAGCACCTATATAACGTGTGCCCTTATTCCCTACTAAGCGTTTTGTTCAGGTTGCTGGGTCTTAGTAGGGAATGGGGGAATATTGGGTTTAGGGTTTAGGGCCAGGGCTCCGGGAATAGAATCCCTGTATCATGTATTCCCTTATTCCCTACAAAGCCCCAGTAAGTTAGGGTCTCTAGTCCCCCAAAAGTAGACAGAATACGGAATTCTCCCAAATCATAATAAGATACCCATATACCCATATATTCTGTCTACTTAAGGGGGACTATAGGCTTTAGGAGTTAGGGTCTAGGGTTTAGGGCTAAGGGTTGTGGGTTTATCCCTTCAAGGGTCTCCCATCCAGGCGCGGACCTCAGCAAGCCTGCAAACAAAAGAGGAGAAGAGCTCCAGGTTTATTTGGGTCGAAGGGTACAGGGTTTCGGGCTTAAGGGGGCGTGGCGGAGTGAATTTAGGTACTATGATAAGGGTTTGTACGGGATCAAGTACCCAGACCCTCTAAAGGATCCAAAACATGGAACCCCCCCAATATGAACCCAGTACTACATTGGGGAAACTAGGGGATTACTAGGGGGTTCCATATTTTGATTCATCCTTTAGGGGGTTTGGGTATGCGGTAGGATCGACTAGCCCATCGGGGTTTTGTCTTGAGAGAGCTCCGGGTGAACCATCGCCCTGCTAGGTACCCCGGTAGTGCCCTTTTACCCTTTTAATTGTGGGGTCTCCTTAGCCTAACTTGACAATCAAGTGGACAAAACAGACTGCACGTACAGGGAACACCGAGTGGATACAGTGGTGGTTAGCAGGGAATGGAGGACTGGAAAAGGGCTTTGGGGCTTGATGTAGAAGCCTGAATGATGAGTCATTAATATGGCTTCCATTGGCTCCCTTTTTGGAGACCTTCCATCTCCTTGAACCCTACACCCTAAATCCTAAACCCGAAACCCTAAACCCTAAGCCCTAAAGCCGTATGTTTCGGTGCAGATTGGGGACACCTTCTTGTGGAAGGCCAATCTGTTGTTGTTTCAGCTTACACTGTTTAGAATTTAGGGTTCAGGGTTTGGGTTTAGGATTTAGGGGATTTATTTGTATGGTCCGGTCCAGGTTCCCGTTGCACAGTGTTTACTGCCTTACATAAACCATGAACCTTAAACCCAGAAGCCAAAACACGCAAGAGACGGCCAGTGGTTTGGCAACAGCACACATATAAGCCCGTTTCCAGCCCCGGTGCTATTCCCACAGAATCTCTAGGATCTCTGTATACATATAGGAGCTATAGTCTACACTCCTTGAAGCGAGTTAAAGAGCGGACTATATAGGCGAGTCTTTTGGGGATAAGGCTCTAAGGTATTTTTTGTGCATTAACCAAACCTAGCGCTCCAGACCCTGCGAATGCCAGATCCGACATATCAATATTCTTTGAACGCTGAACAACCCTGTGACCCAGAACCTGAAATCTCGTTCCTGAATCAAAAGCCGTAACTTCTCCGCTGCACACCAAAGTCAAGGGATAATGCTCTTATCGCATGAGGGATCCGTATTGGGCCTTCGTGGTAAAGCTTACCCGGAACCTCCTATGGAGCTCCTTTTGGGGCAGTTTGTTGTAACTCCCAACCACTAAGCATAACAAACTCACACCGGAACTAGATGGGAGTCCTTGAATACGTCCCAATCTCTAAGCCCAAGCCCTAAACCATTAGAACATTCTACTTCCACCCCACCCCGATCTCCAAGCCTAACCCTAAACCCTACAAGGCCGAACCCCCAAACCCGTAAACCTTTAGCCATGGTTACAAAAAGAAGAATACTACTAGCAGTGATACCAATGCTGATATTAGTGATGAGGGTAATGATGATGATATTCTGGTAACCATTCACATCCCCAAGCTTAAACATAATGGTGGGCTCTTGTGAGTAACTCTCTAAACCACTAAACCCTAAACCCTAAACCCATTTGGTGATGGGGACTATGGAACAGCAACCCTCCAGGCATGGCAAAGCAGAGCTGAACGATTGGGCGAAGATCATCCAATGGTCCACCAGTCCCTTCGGGAGTGCGCTGGGTCTTAATTTTGTGGAAACTATTCTGTAGGGTTTAGGGTATACTCCCCCCTCAAGAAGATAGAACAACATGGGGGTTATACAGGGATAATGGAAAAGAAAATGGAGACTATTATATTATAATAGGGTATATATTGGGATTATAGTCCCCCTTAACTAGATAGAATGTGGGGCATATGGGGATCTTATTGTCATTTACCCAAATCCATACTCTATCTACTTATGGGGGACCACAAAAGATTAGAGTTTAGTGCTTAGGTTTTGTTGTTTAGGGCTTAGGTTTTGACAATCAGGTCTTAGTCTTTAGGGTTTTAGGCTTGTTGTTTAGGGTTTGCCGTCCACAGCTTCTTTGAGCTTGATAGGTTAGGGCTTAATACTTGCCATGAGGATTGCTTGCTGGTTTTTGTTTTCATTCTTGTTGAATGTTGTCATGGGCGGGCAGATTCACAGCCAGTACCGGCGCGGAAGGGGGAACCTTATTCTCAGACAACTTGATGTCATTGCCGTCGAGCAGCTGCCATGCCCAAGCAAGGTGGGCGTGCCAGACAATTTTTGCCGTCAGCATCAGTGAATTTCACACGCCAGGCGGTCCTAACAGCCAGCGGATTTTCTAGTGGATGTTTAACGATTTTCTTAAGTTGTTTATTAGTGGCATTGTATTTCTGTTCCCGAGAAATCTCCGGCACCATCCACGCAGTCTCCAGAGCAGTAGGATCGGGGCAGTAGTCAAATCCGCCCTTTGCAGCAGTTCATTGTACAGTTTGTGACATGCACATTCCTTGCACGTTCCCTTTTCGGCTTTTCTTAGTGGGATTGGGAGCTCCTGGCTGATAACACGTACCAGGGAGTTTGCTGTGCGTGGAGTAGTGGATTTCAAGTCAGAAGGTTTATAGTTAGGCTTACAGCTTCAGGATATAAGTCTTTTGTCTCAGGGCTTCAGGGTCAAGGCCGACAGGGCTTTTGTGGGTGTATGGTGGCTTATATGCCGAGGACCTAGCTTAAAAGTTTCTCTGTTGACGGCTTTAGGTTTGGGAGCCGGGAAGCATTTTTTCTGAGAAGATTGGTAAATTTGAGCGTGGGAGCTGTGCAGATGGATTTTTTGGGACGGCCAGGATGACACAATATGTGCCAAAAAAGCGGTCCATGTAGCTTGTCAACGTTCTCAGTAGCGTTCAGAGTAAAAGGCGCAGCTTTCAAACTCCGCAAACATTGGTGCACTGAGGCCCGGAACTTTAATCTTGAAAGCTGAACTTCGAGGATTAAGCTTAAACTCTTGAACCTTCGGCGCCTTGAACCCTTGCCCGTCAACAGAGGTGCTGAAGCAAGGCGGAGGAGGGGGAAACTCACAGATGCCGAGGCTGCAACGGGCCTGTTTCTTCTTTCCAGTGCCGTAGTGGGATTAGATGAGCTAGAGTCTAAACTCTTTAAAGGGGATTATATAGGGAAGTATATATCGGACTACTACAGGGGTTATTTGGAGGGATACTAGGAGTTTAGATTATAGCTCAGACCAAGACTAAGGTCTAGGGCGCAGGGTGTAACGGCGTAGGGTAAAGCTTTCGTAGATGGCTTATATACATATCCTCAGAGCAGAGCAATAAGGGACCCCCCAAGGAAGGGGCACAGAAGTGTCAAAAACAATATGTAGCTCTGTAACGCCCACAACTTTTTGAAGGTAGCCAGTCAGCCCGGAAAAGGTTAATGGGTTTAAGATGTTCAGTTTGGCTTAGGCCTTTGCATTTCAGGGTTAGATTTGTTGGGTGCCTAGGTACACCACTGCTAGCTAGTTCTCTTTTAAGGATTGTAGGACCAAGGAGCCTTTGCTGCTTCTTGGCTGTGGTGATCCTAGGCGTATGGCTTATGGTTTACTGTGTAGGATGGATGTGACGAGGATGCTACACCTCGATCCAATGTCTACCCTTCAAGTAATCAACGATAGACAGCCTCCTGATATTGAATATTCCTCTTAAGAGATTCTACATTTTTGGGGACATAACTTGATATCAGGGTGGCAAGGTTTTTGTACAAATATGAAAAGATTACGAATCCTAAGGTCTGAACCCGTGAGAAAACTACATGATCATAATAATGCCACTTAGTGTTTCGGGCGTAGGAGTAGAAGGCCATCCCCGGCAAGTGCACCTCCCAAGGTCTCGGTGGCGAATAAAGACTATATTGGGCTTAATCGGGCCTACTTAGCTTCTAAATCTGGGGAGGGTACCTCGAAATAGGGCTGTTGCGTTAAAAGCTTCCAAGTTCTCTTCCTAAAGACTGAACAGGTCCCAAGTAAGTAGGCTAATTACCCCTATAGCCCATGTAGCAACCCGACTTCTCCCCCTTATTAACCTACTTGCTAAGTCCCCCCCGACCCTCCAAGTAGTAGTTTAAGGGAGACATTGGAAACCCTTCAGTCACAGCGTTTCTTTTGATGGGTCCTTGATGTTCTGTACATGCACGGCTTTCATCCGGGCTGCTGTTAAAGCACGTAGTTTAAGCCAGAGAGATGTACTTTCGAAACACACGTTATGGCACATTTGTTTTAGTAAACATGTCTTTGAGGGTCCAAGGACCCAAAAAATAGGGTTTCATTTAACATTAATATTATAGCGCTTGGGCCCTAAAACCCCATTATTTGACTCCTTGGACCC
>CAJNIZ010043449.1:134107-145950 GCA_905231905.1 Symbiodinium pilosum
GGGTGGGGGGTCCTCCTAAGCCCTAAAACCCTAAACCCCTAAACCCTAAACCCTAAACCCTAAACTGTATAGTGTATGGTACAAGCCCGACTGGCGAATAAGATTGTCAACTCATAGTCCTTCTCTAGCTATAGTCGAATATGCCCAAAACCATATGAGCTATAGTCTAAACTCCTTAAAGGGGGGTTATATAGGGGATTCTATAGGGGACTACTATGGGGGTTATTAAGGGGGATGCTAGGAGTTTAGACTATAGCTCATATTCTGATATAAAAAAAGGTTTTCTACATTATATACGAGTTAAAGTCGATAAGAACATTTGGTGAGATTTTTTTAGAGTTCTTTGGGAAGAGCGGTGAGTGGTACAAATTTGGCGTCCACTTGGAGAGACCATAGATTAAACGTAAAGGGTTTAATGCAGACCCATGATTTAATAAACACCCTCCTTTTAAGGCCCAAATATTAGGATCCCTACTATAATCCCTATTAAGGGGAGGGGGTTTGTTAATCATTGGTCTGGGTTAGTGTTCAGGCTTTGAAGATCAAGATGCCAAGAACCTTTTTGTGATCACTGCATGGGTCCCAAAGACTTCTTCGTCGGCGCAACGTTCATGCAGAGGCTTCTTGAAATATGGACTTGGAATGCTTGGGTATATAAGATTATTGCGTGTGTAGAGCTTCCCCGGTACACATTGTCTGTAGGCGCGGTGCAGCTTACATGAACCTCTTGCAACAACGCTCGGACCATGCATCTTAAAGAGACGTGCAGACAAAGAGGTATTAGTGCTCAAGGGATGTGGAGGAGATAATGGGGTATAATAGGCTTTATTATGCAAAACTGCATAGGTGTTATTATGGGGTGTTCACCCCTTCACCGATTTTTTGGTTGCCTAGCTCAACTTTTTACCGTTTGCACCAGTCTGGTAGTTTCTCAACATAAAAACCACCCCCATATCAGCTGGAGTCTACACTCCTTAAATGGGGTCCATACAAGGGAGTGTTATAGGGGTTATCAATGAGGGAGACTAGACTGTGGTTCACATCAACCTCAAAAAGGACCCCCATCACCTCCTTATACTCCCTACATGTCCTATAGGGTCCTTAAAGGTCCCCTTACTCATCTTGAACGCCGTAGATCGTAGCGCTTTGGATTCTTTCTTTCATGAGACGAGAAGACAGGTTACTACTGGGGCCTGAATATTTGGGATGATGTCAATAAGTGCGGTTAAAGAGTGAAGATTGAGCTGCCACATTCTTCTTGAGGCCACCACTTGTCGTCTTCCGTATAAGGCGGGGCCCCAGGGAAATGATGTGAATCCAAAGTGTGGCGCTAGATTAGCGGTAGACGGGCGTTAGCAAAACAGCTACCAAAGAGAGATGGAGCTTTTAGAATCCCCAAAAGCTCCCCAGGGTTAACCCTAAACCCTAAACCCTGAATCCCGAAGATTCTCTAGAGTCTAGAGACAAAAGCCATTCAGCAAGATGCTGCAAGTATGAATGCACATACACATTGTTTTGCAAAGAAGGACCACGCACCAAAGGTGGCATGAAGTGGTCATGCAACACTCTTGGGGTCCTAGCCATTCCTGGTCATGCCCCTCTAGGAGTGAGTAGGGGGCTCCTCATGTATACAAGTTAGATGTTTCATTAGAAGTTGTTTTGACTTTTTTGTTTGGCCCTTTGATTGTTGAAGTTTCCGTGGCGGAATGTCACAAGGCTGTTGCATTCCCGAAATGTGGAGGCTTAGTGTGCAGGTCTTCGGGGTACCCTGTATTCGGGCGCCCAGCCAGCGGGACACAACCCGCCACCCCCCCCCTCCCAATAAGCGTGAAAGTTGGCAGGCGTTGTTAATTGACAGTGCTTCTGATTTAATTGACATAGCTTCTGACAAGGTCCATGCAACAATGTATGCTTTTCGGCACGAAATGGCATTTGTCGGTCCACTTGGCACCAGCTGCGCCGGTGCGACTGCAAAGGCCACTGGCTTCTTTTCAAAGAAAGCTAACCTTATTCTTGACAAGCCGGTGCTTTCCGTAAACCCGGCATTTACAAGGAAGACCGCTGGCTGTTTCTCAGAACCTACAGTGGTCATCTGCAGAGTCAGTGCAGAAGATAGCAGGCTTCCTCACAGTGCTTTCCAGGGGTTTAGGCGAATGGATAATGTCGTGCTGTATTGGATTTGTACGGGGGACTCCCCTTTTTTTGTCAGTATTCTTCTCTTCTGCGAAATCACCCAAGACAGGGTGACAGGACCCCATGAGATTCCAAAGTCAAGACCCCGTGCTTGAGGATCTGCGATTTGGACCAACAACGCCAGCACCAGCACCACCACCACCAGCACCACCGCTTCTGCCACCGCCTCCGCCACCGCATCCACCACAGACACCGCCGAGGCCGCCAGCAGCATCAGCAGCAACAGCACCAGCACCACCAGTACCACCAGTACCGCTACAGCAGCCACTACCACGAGCACGATTACAACCACGATGACGCGTCTGAAAACACCGTGGATTTCCTAAATCAACCAGGACCAGGAGCATCCTGCTTGGCAACAGTCTTTGTATAAACATGCGCAGACAACACTGCATCGAATTCTATCACAACTTTCAGAAGCCATAACATCAATTCTGTATGGTAGGTGAAACACTCTGGATATCCCTCATATTTGCCCCATGCAGCCCCCCAAAAGGGAGCAACACCTTCGAAATTCGCCAAAAGGTCGCCCCTGGCGACTGCCATTGAATGGCAGCTGATTTGCCAAGATGTGATCGAGGCGGACATGGCTCTCTGTCACCTAACCGTATCAATCATTCGTACTAATATGAAACATCCCCGAACCCTAGTACTAGATGTTTCTCTTATATATTGTGGGGGACGTATTTAGAATTGGAATTGAGGGGTGGAGTGGGGGTAAAAGTTCTCATTGGAAATCCATTGTACAGTTCCACACCTAAAGCAGCAATCTCAGTGCCAACGCAGTGCTCAGGCACGACCCCGAATTCTTAAACATTAATCACTAAACTGTAGATGCCTGCCAATCTTCATTTGACTACTTACAAACATGTCAACTGCATAGTCAAAGACAGCTCGAACCACAAGTCTAAAAACAGAAAGGTCTAGATGGTGGTGATGGGGCTCCCGCCAAAGAGGCCAGCTTCCGGGATGGGTGTTTACAGAGGATGATCCGGAGTTTTTTTGGGGATTTAGGGCCTAGCCCAGGGGGTCCAAGTACTCAATAATTAGGTACCTGGGTTTAGAGTACTAGTAATTGTAGTACAGATGCTGGGTAAGTATATGGTTATTAAGTACTTGGACCCTTAGGGTAGGTTCTCAACTAAGCTACTGTCAGTGTGAGGGTTACCAAGGCACCATTAGAGTGGACAGCGAGGTTGCTTTGGTAGAAGAGGAAGGTCCTAGAATATCTTCCCTGAGAAGGAGCCATGTCCATTCATCATGATATAGGAAATATTGACTCTAGCTCTAACGAAGAACACGGTTCTGGAGGTTTGCGTGCTTGAAGACTTGACAGCTACAAGGTTTAGGGTTCAAGGTTTAGTTTAGGGAAAGATGCATGGTCATACGAACAGACAGCTAAGACCGGTTGGCATACTAAGTTATCCCTACCCCATGCCTCAGTCATATGCTAGTCGTAGTTTCCTCTCAGCGCTGCCAGAGATTATTCGTACTGCTGACACCGCGAGGATATGCATTTCGGGGGTCAAGTCGGCTCGTACAAGATGAAACGCTTCCCATGTTCATTTTCCCACGTCATTTCATTCCCTGCATACCATGCAAAATATTTCAATGCTTTAAAAATGCCCTTCAGAAGTGTTCTGAATATAGACGACAGCATAGGTGCCAACCAGATCCGCTTTCCAAGGATTGCCTAGTTCATCAATCCTAGCTGACTCCTGTATACCAAGGGCTAACCTGTAACCCCAATTATGGTTTAGAGGTTTAGGGTTTAGGGTACCTACAGTTTAGTAGCAGCTACAACTTAGTACTTGATTAATATGTACATGACATAACTGTAGGTAGTTGGGGCTGCTGGTAGGCTCTCCACAGGGCTTAGAGGCTTAGAGCTTACGACCTCAGATCACAAAGCTTGGTCTCCAGGATCTTGTAACAATTGTAGCGGTAAACTCCACAGATACACAAGCTCATGTAAAGATCCCACGCTTTCATAACGCACCCCCCCCCTAGCCCTACACCGCTACACCCCCAAAACAAGAAACTTGACGCCATTCCTAATTTGCATGTTAGGCCCTGCACCACGGCTGAAATAGCCATGTCAGTCTACACCTTACATCATGGTCCTTGCGCTGTGCATAACAACCCCGCGAAAACCGCTAGGACAGGTCCTAGCTCCCCACAAATGTTTGCACTCCCTGCTTTACTGCTTGGATGCCTACGCGTCGCATTAAAACTTAGCCCCGGGTTGCAGATAGCCCCATTTACGAGCTACTTATAGAGTTTACTTATTGGGGGGTTAGTAGGGAATCAGGGAACATGTTATATAGGTACTACATAGGATTTTTATTCCCTTAATCCCTACTAAGATCCAGTTAGTACAGAGTTTAGGGCCCGAAGGCCAACAAAAACAGCACCATATGGGGACATAGAATCTAGCCCCATAACCCACCCTAGAACCACCTATACCTTGTTTTCACAAGTGTTGTAGAGGGTGTAGAATGGAAGCTTGCTAACCCCAACCCCAAAAGCAATAGATGAGGCGCCCATGACTATCGTATAACCATATACGGTCCTCATTTTGGAGGTTGAGGTTGTCAAAATCCTCCTCTTACCTCAGTACACATATCCCCAAGAATAATATCATGTCATGTTCGATTTTCGTGTTCATCTGTTTCTCTACTTTGGGGGTTCCAAATCCTCTTGCTATCTTTCAGCAGACCCGACCCCAAATCCTCAACCCTATAGTCCCCCTTAATTAGATAGAATATGGGGTAGATGGGGATCTTACTATAATATACCCAAAGCCATATTCTATCTACTTAAGGGGGACTATAAACCTTAAACCCTTGACTCCAAACCCGAAACCCTAAACCCCGTAAGCCCTAAACCCTATATTCTATCTACTTAAGGGGGACTATAAACCCTAAACCCTTAACCCCAAACCCTAAAACCTTAAACCCTAATCCAAACAAAACCCTAAACCCTATATTCTATCTACTTAAGGGGGACTAAAACCCTCAACCCCCAAAAAAACCCAAGCCCTCAAGTCTGCCAGGAGCCCACGGAGCGGCGAATGTACTCCATGCCGTCCCTGAGGTTGGGCATAGAAATCATGGGGGTTATACTAGAGGGTTATACACCCTACTATGTTGGGGTTATATTGGGACAGGGTTTAGCGGTTTAGGGTTTAGGGTTCACTGGTTTAGGGTTGTTGGGTTATACAGAGGATTGTTTTAAATATAGGGGTTATATTGGCGTTATATTGGGATAATGGAAAAGGAAATGGAAGCTTCTATTTAGGGAGGTTGAGCATATAAATGATGGGTAGTTTTGGGTTGAGGGGTTTAGTGGTTTAGTGTTTCAGGATTTAGTGGTTTAGGGTTTAGTGGTTTAGGGTTCAGGGTTTAGTGGTTTAGGGTTTAGTGGTTTAGGGTTTAGGGTTTAGTGGTTTAGGGTTTAGTGGTTGAGGGGTTTGGTGGTTTAGGGTTAAGGGTTCAGTGGTTTAGGGTTTAGTGGTTGAGGGGTTTGGTGGTTTAGGGTTAAAGGTTCAGTGGTTTAGGGTTTAGTGGTTCAGGGTTTAGGGTTCAGTGGTTTAGGGTTTAGTGGTTTTGGGTTTAGTGGTTTTGGGTTTAGGGTTCCTCTACTAGCCCCCCCCTTCCATACCACCCTTCCTACGTTCCCCCTCAATTAGTCCCCTTAACTCATAGCCCCAAGTATGGGGCACGTTGCGGGGGCAGAATTGGGGGGTAGTAGGGGATCTCATGAAGAATTGAGATGACTAAAAAGAGGTTTATGGGCTTAGGGTTTAGGGCTTATAAGATTCATGCGGGGGTTACACGGATTACATGGTTTCTATAGGGGTTATAGAGGGTTTAGGACATGGCGCCTGAACGCTCAACCCTGGACTAGGGGAGAGCTTCTGCGGTGTTAGGAGGGATCGGGATTTGCGGTTTAGGGCTTGGACTTATAAAAGGTGCTTGGGGTTGCCGAGGTTATATACCAGGACCCTGCTTGTACCCCTCAATGCGGGTACATGGTCTCTAATGGTGGGTATTTAGTAGGGTATACAGAGGCTCTATGTATAGGGGGTAAAGTAGAATGTTTCAGTAGGTCCTAGGGCTTCGGGTTTAGGACTTAATTCTAGGTTTCAGAGCTTGTCCTAGAGCCCCCAAATAACCATAAAGAGACCCGCTAAAGAATTGTTGATTAGTTTGGGTGTTTGGGAGGTCGAGTTTAGGCTTTAAGGGCTTGCGTTTTAGAACTTAGGGGTTTAGGATTTACAGATTTCGCAACTTAGGTTTCAGGGCTTAGGCTTCCGGGTTTACCTTCTTAGGGTTTCGCGGCTTCGGGTTCAGATTTTCAGAGTTCAGGCTTTAGGGTTAAAGTGTCAAGATTTAGCCTTTCGATACTGGAGTTTAAGATTTATGTGCCTTTGGGTCTAATCACACACTAAAACTCCTCAGACGCGCTCGAGGTCGGGCAGGTATCTTTTCCGGGCACACTGCCGGGATGTTCCTTTTTTGCTTTGCTGATAGGTCAAGCAGCAAGATAGCCGTTCCTTCAGGATAATGACCCATAGCTTTCCGGATGATGGTGTCCTGTATATGCCAAAAGAGAAAAGCTCCCCAGTGTTCAATCGGTTTAGGGTTTAGGTCCTCACCATACCATGTAAGCAAGGCCTTAAATCCTTGAGCCCAAGCTTTACTCCCCTAGAGCCTTGTGAACATGGGCCGTGACATGCCCAAATCATAACAAAGGTTCACGGTAAAGGGTTCAGGGCTTAGACTATCGTCGTAGCCCATTGTCTCGTATATTGCTATTCTAGAGAACTCTACTGTTTCGCAGCATACCTGCCTTTAATCCTTACCCAATCTACCTGGAACATCCCCCCATATGATCGATACGCTCCCCAAAAAAGGAATGGGCATTTTCCCGTGGGCTCCTATGTGATTCTTTGTTGGGCAGTACCTTCAAATCTTTTACCGAAAACTTGTACGTACGGGAGCCCCTGCGTTGCAACATACCCGCCTATCTAGGTCTAAGCCATGGGCCCCCAACATGGACCCTAGACTGCCCGTGTAGGTTTTTGTCAGATGTATAACAGCTATATAAGGACACCAGGACTTACGGGCGCAAAGTAGGGGCCGCAGGTTCAACCTTTATAGCCCCTACACCCTAAACCCCAAAAACCCTAGCCGCAAAGAGAGCTCAGAAAGTAGGCAAACACGTAGCGAAGCGGTTTTGCCTCGCCGCGCTGTCTGGGCCTCAATGCACCCGCAGCAGGGGTTAGGTGGATCCCCCAGGGCTTAGGGTTTAAGGTGTAGTAGTGACTATAAGGATACTGTAAGGGTTATGGTGAGTTTATGAGAGTCCTCTGTAAGTTTTCGTTTACAGGGGGGAGGTCGTCCTAAAGTAGGAGGGCTTCTGAAACTTCATCTGGGGATTTCTAAAAGTAAGGGATCCCATCGTGGGGTTTCCCATATGAAGGATTCTTTTGCATTCGCCTTGTTTTGGAAGACCTCCATCTTTTTCTGGGTGGCAGTTTGCAAGCGGCTGCTGGTTACTGTAGGCTTACAGGGTTTGGTGTGCTGGGGTTCAAGAATAGGTTTCCTGCGGCGTAGGATGCAGTCACCGAGGAACATGATTGAGAGTCCTTAGCTTACTGTGGATTAGCAGGGAATCAGGGAATATACTACACAGGAAATGACAATGTGGGGATTTAATTCAGATATTCCTTACTAACCGCCAGTAAGTCAAGTTGTCCAAGAGATTTGCAAGGCTGCTGGCTGGGTTGTACAAGTAGTTATTCCATACCAGGCACCAGGAATATGAGCTATAGTCTACATTCCTGGTAACCCCCTTAACAACCCCAATAGTAGTCCCCTATCTAATCCACTTTTAAGGAGTTTAGATTATTTATAGCTCATATGATTTGGGTTAGTATCCCCTATATGGGAGCCTTCCGCTTCAAGGACCTTACGAGTGTGACTCACATCTATGTGGGCGTGTGCATGTTGTGCGAGAAGTTCGAGAAGAATGCTGTTTTGCGCCCAAGGCCACTTGCCAGGGACAGCCCCCCAAATGTGCGATATTGCCGTCACACAGATATCATAAACAACACCCCCGCACCCCTAATACTAAACATTCCACCTTAGGTGTATGGGGGGAGGTTGAGCTTACTTAGCATGATTCAGGATACCAAAAAAGTGAGGCCAGCTCTTTTTGGCAGCCTAAACTGTCACACTGTTTAGAGTGCTTTAGGGCCCTAAACCCCAAATGCCCAAGCCAACACCCTAACTCCCTGCCGAGACCCTGAGCCTAAACCCCAAACGCTAAATTCTTGCACGCCCTAGGCCCCCAAAACCCTAGAATCCCTAAACCTTACAACATAAAGAACATCAAACCTTAAACCTTAAACCCTTCAACCAGGCCCCCAAAACCCTAGAATCCCTAAACCTTACGCCTTACAACATAAAGAACATCAAACCTTAAACCTTAAACCCTTCAACCAGGCCCCCAAAACCCTAGAATCCCTAAACCTTACAACATAAAGAACCTCAAACCTTAAACCCTTCAACCACCTTTCACCCAGGCTTCCAAGCCCCCGCAGCGGCGCCATAGCAAGGAGACAGCACAGCGGGGCCGCAAGGTTCTCAGTGAGAGTAGGGGGTTTAGGGTTTAGGGTTTAAGGTTTAGGGTTTAGGGTTTAGGCATAGAATAAGAGGTCCCTTGTTGTTGGCCAGGATTTGTTTTGAGATCGAGATGCCGTAGATGGACCCCCCACCCAGTATTAGTGACTATGGGGGATAGTGGTGACCATATTAGCTATGGTCTAAACTCCTTTAAGGGGGGTCATATAGGGGACTACTATAGGGCCTGTTAAGGGGAATACAAGGGCTCATATTAGGGTCCTATAGTCCCACTATACTGCGATTACACCTAAGAAATGCCTCTCACTGAGGCGCTGGCACCGCAGTTGTTCCTACACTTACCTGGCCCCGTTCCATCGAGAAGGCTGGTTTGGAGGAGTGTTTGGGTCCTGCGGTATGGGTAGAGTCAACAACTCTAAACCCCAAAACCTGAAAGCCGTAAACAACGTGATTTCTTTCCGAGGCGGTCTGGGAAGGGCCATGACCCCGCCAAGCTCATTCGGCAGTTGTTCACAATCGTCCCAACATAATCCGCAAGGAAATAATAGAATCTGCATTTTACATCCCAAGATAACCCAACATAATCCGCAAGGGGATGGTAGAATCTGCATGTTACATCCCAAGATATCCCAACGTAATCCGCAAGGGGACGGTGGAGTCCGCAGATTACCCCCCAAAAACGTCTGAACCACAATCTGCAAGGGGACAGTAAAACCCGCATTTTACTGCCCCAAAATGTCCCAACATAATCCGCGAGGGGACAGTTGAATCTACATATCTCTGCAGCAATAAGAGCCCCCCCCCCCTTGAGAAAGACCATGTGATACCCAGCTAGAGCCTCCTAAGTTGCCATTGTGGCCTGCAAGAATCTTCAACATGGAAGTCTCCAAACTTAGGGGTCCCTCTAAAGGTTCCTTATACCAAGAATGATATGGTAACATTTTGGGGTCTACATTGCAGACCTTCTATCTTGGGAAGCTCCGATGTCACATGGGGCCCTCAAGTTCAGGGCTAGCGGACCCAAAAAGCCAACCCCTGCGGAAAAATTACATGCAAGGGGCATACGGCCTCGTCGAGAGTAATTTAGTGGCTATTGGGGCCTAATTGGGGTGGGAGTGGGGAATTTGTAGGCGGGCGCAGTATAGGATCCTACGACAGTATTATAGCCCCCTTAAGTAGATAGAATATGGGGTATATAGGGATCTTATAATAATATACCCAAAGCCATATTCTATCTACCTAAGGGGGACTATAAACCCTAAACCCTATATTCTATCGACTTTAGGGGGACTATGGCAGTATGTTTTTTAATCTTTGTAGGAAGCCTTGACTCAGGAACCTGGCAAGTGTCATTGAACAGTCTGGCAAAGAATGTGTATAGAGTAAAGATATGATAGAGAAGTGACATTGCGTTACATTATCATTACTGGTGTTCGTGTTATTCTTACTACTGAGATATCTCGAATTAGCTATGAATATGGATACGGCTCATTAGAACCGTAATTGTAATTACGAACATTGTTTCTCTATCATTATGTTTCATAGTTATTGTTCCTGCTCGCTGAAATCTTGGCCCTCCGCCCACAGAGCCCAGTGCGCACAAGTGTTCAAGAAACAATATTAGCCATGGTACCTTGGTCATTTGTCCTTGCAATGCCCGTTTTAAAATTTTACTAGTGAGGAAGTATGGCTCCTGGCATTTTTTGTGGTAAGAGTTACCGTACGGGAATGACCCAAGTGGTATCCAATCCGCCCATCCCCAATATTGGATATGCCCCCCTCCAGGTCTCTTACTGTGGAACATTTACTACCAGGGGGTGGGGGATATGTGGTAGTTTCTCAAAAGGGCGGGACCCCAATATAGACCCCAATATACTATAGTCCTTATAGGAACCCCGAAATTTACCCCCAATTTGGGAACCGCCCATGTAGTATTGGTATGCACTGAGATAGTCTGAAGGCCTTGTAGGCATCCCTTGCGAAGGGTCGCCTCAATAAGGATCACGGTGCATATTTGGGTCCCCCTATTTATGGAAACTCTGTAACAAATAAATAATACATCTCTACATATATATATATACATATTCTATGGACTGCTGTAGGGGTCCATATTTTATTACCCAGCTTAGCACCAAGTAGTGGCAAAGGCCAATGAGGCCAGCCTAATTTCCTGAAATAATATACCTTACATGATGCTACTGTGGATGGGGGAAATTTGGCACCTATACAGTCCTTATAGTTGTCATGGGAGTACTTTTGGGAGAATGAATGGCACCATATTTCCTGCATCCACAACACGCCCCAAGTATGATCTAAGTAAGGTTCCCTAAGCCCTAAACCTTAAACGTTTCTCAATTACTCCCTATTTTAGGATTTAGGATTCAGCTTCGACTTGAAGGCCATGGCTTGGCGCATAAGGTTTGGGTATGGGAATTAGACTTTAAGGAGCTCTGGGATTCGTCAGGATGTGAGGAAGGGGGGGGTTTGGGGTCAGGGCTTAGGGTTTAGGGTTTAGGGTTTAGGGCTCTTGGGTTTAGGGTTTAGGGTTTAGGGTCAGTTCAGGTATAGGCTCGGGGGCTATAATGTAAGTGAGCAAGCAGTAGTTCTACCTTAGATGCCCTAAACCGTGTCCTTAAGGGTGCCTCCGTATAGAAACCCCGGCGCCCTAAACCCTGCCGTTCGAAAATTCCCAAAGCCCGCCTAAAAGGTTCCTGAGGGTACCCTTATTTGGAGAAACATATGAGCCACAGTCTAAACTCCTTCAAGGGGGTTAATATAGGGATTATAAAGGGGAGTATTACAGGGCTTATTAAGGGGGATAGAGGGAGTTCAGACTAAAGCTCATATGTGGGATGGACAACTCTACTGACCTAACGGTTGTAAACATCCGGTTACACTTACTGGTGATTACAAGGAAGGGAGGAATGGCCTGTGAGGATCATTCTGCAGGTCTTAGAACCCTAAACCCTAAACCTTGAACTCTGAACCCTAAACCCTGAA
>CAJNIZ010043449.1:151255-169955 GCA_905231905.1 Symbiodinium pilosum
CGACACCGGGTAATACTTGTGACTCTTGAAGCGGATCAAGCGGTGCAAGAAGCCAGGTTTGCCGGAGCGTGTCAGGACCAACACGCAGGCCGTCCTGCGCCTAGCTTGGGGTGGCCTGGCGAAAGGAAATCAATCGGTGCAACAAGCCGAGGCAAGCGTCGTTTCTGGCAAAAGCAAATCAGTCGGTGTAATAAGTCAAGGCTTGGGCTCCCAGAGGCTTGGGGCCCAGGGCTTGGGGCCGGGGCCTCCAGGGGCTTGGGGCCCGGGCCCCTAGGGGCTTGGGGCCCAGGCCACCAGAGCGGCTTGCCAGGAGAAGCGGGCACGCCCTACCCCCCCGCCCGGCCCCCTTCCCGGCATTTCTGTAAGAGAAAAAGAAGAGGGTTTTCACCCTCTCCGTTACTGAAACCATCCAACGCGCCCCCCAAGGTCGGCGGATTCTGGGGATACTAGGAGTTTAGACTATACCTCACATGAAGCCTCTAAATCCTAAACCCCAAACCCTAAATCCTAAACCCGAAACCCGAAATCCTAAACCTTAAACCCTAAACCCCAAACCCGAAACTTCCGCGTTTGCTGCCAGGAGGCCTTCGTAAAGCTTTGCTCCTCCAGCCGCTGCGAGGGCTGCCAGGGCCCCTACAGGGTTATGGGTTTAGGGTTCAGGGTTTAGGGTTTTGGGGTTCCATAGGAATTATATGGGGATAACGGAAAAGAACATGGAAACTACTATAGTATATTGGGGTTATATAGGGGTTATATGGGGAGAATGGAAAAGAAAATGGAAACTGCCGTGAAAGAACTTAATTCAAGTTAGTATGTTGGGGAAACCATATATATAGTCCCCCTTATGTAGATAGAGTATGGGGTATATGGGGATGTTATGAAAATATACCCAAAGCCATATTCTATCTACTTAAGGGAGACTATATACCCATTTTGCTCGCCTAATCTAAGTTCCTGAACTGCAACCCGGGAATTTCCATGCTGTGCATACATACTCGAAAACCTGCATGAGCTTTGCGGCTTAGGGTTTAGGGCTTAAGTCGGTTTAAGTAGCATAACTCTCAGGTTTAGGGTACTTGGGGGGTCATGCAGGATTTTCAGTATCCACCGTGACCATTGGATTGGGGTTCAGAGGACTGGGGTTGAATGTTTGAAGTCGGACGTTGGAGAACTCCACTAGTCGTTGTGGTTTTTAGAGGGCTCAGGGTTCAGGGTGTAGGATTTAGGTTTTAGAGTTCAGGGCAAGGTTTGCATGAAGGTTTAGTTGTTGCTTTTCAAGGCTCCCTAGGGGCCGGAAGAATCTCAGAATTGTGGGTGGCGCATGGGAAGCCCTAAAATCCTAAACATGTTGATGCCGTCCTATTGGACATCTTTGCCGCGAACGATTTCGCATCTAAGGTCTGGAATAAGCGTCCATCCATCTCGCAGCGCGGTTTAGAGTGTAGGGTGAGCATTACATGAGCTGTAGTCTAACCTCCCTAAAGCGGGTTATATAGGGGATCATATAGGGTATAAGGTGTAGGGTTTAGGGTTTAGGGTCTGAATTCCTTGAAGGGCTTATGCAGGGGAGAATTATAGGGGTCATATACCAAGGGGGATACCGAGAGTTTTGACTATAGCCCACGTAGGGATCTTCCGGGGCTGCCTCAAACTCCAAAGCCAAAGCTCCGAAGCTTAAGCTGCTAAACTCAAAGCCCAAAATCCAAAGCCTACACGCCCTAGACCCTAAACTCTTGCGAATGCATGGGCAGCTGGCTTATTTACCGAACCTCCTTACAAGCCCAGATTCCATGTCATTGCCCATTTGATCCACTTGATTCTCGTCAAAGCCCTATCCCTGCATCCGAAAGCCTTTAAATCCTAAATGACATGGGTAGTTTTCATCTCGTTTCAATTGCTCAGTTCCATGTTCGGTCCCATTCCTTGATAACGATTGTATTAAATGAAATGATCCACAGACCCTACACCCTAAAGCCTACACCCCACAGCCTACACCCTACACCCTAAACCCTAAACCATTACCTCAGAATGGCCTTCCATAATTTGTAATCTAATTAAGGCCCATGGGCCCTTTCCTGTTTTCTGCGTGCTAGCTATGGGCTCTTACCTGGGTTTTATTGGGTATGTAATAGCTATCTACGGACCTCATGACTCAGGATTGAGAAACCCTAAGCCCTAAACCGTACCCATAGTTCCAACCTCAGATGTATAGTCCCCCTTAAGTAGATAGAATATGGCTTCGGGTATGGTATAAAAGGATGCCCATATACCCCACATTCTATCTACTTAAGGGTGACTATAAGGCATGGACAGCCGGCAGTTCGACAAATTCTGCCGCGAAATCGGCTTTATCGACGCCAAGCCATGCCCTCAGAGGGTTCAGGGTATAGGGTTTATATGGGGCCTATATAGGGGTACTGTTGGGACAATAGAAAAGAAAATGGGAACTACTATTCAGGGTTCAGGGTTCAGGGGCGTCTGTCTCATCACGCGCGGTTGAGAGTCAATGCGCACACAGATGACTCCACCGCATTCCCAGAGGTCTGTTGGTGGCACATTCTGTGCCAAGTGACCGCCGCACAATGTGCCCACCATTGAAACCGGAAATTTCCAACAGTCTTCGAAGCCTTTCAAGGGTTTCTCCAATGCTCCAGGCACTCTTCAGGTTCCCAGCCACTGTGACATATCACAGGCCCCATGAAAGCCTAATTAATTTCTTTGATGGCTTGGGCTATTGCCCACCTCAAAGTCATCGTCCCGCTATGCGGGCCCGCCGCAGACGGCAGGGGCTTCCCACGGAGGGCCTCTATTCCTTTACTTCCCATAGGCACCTCCCATTGTCTTACCCAATACGGATCTACAGGCTGATCTGTATCTTCAATTTTCCGACTCTAAGTAATGAGTGGCCTAAGCAGGCCGGGTGGGAATTTAGGATTTTGAGTTTTTAGGGTTTAGGGCTTAAGGCTTGGGATTCAGGGGGTGGGGATGGTCATGTTAAATAGGGTGTGCATATATATATATATGGGGTGGGGCAAATGTATATATATATATATGGATATATAGATATATAGATCTAGGATTCAGAGAGCGAGGTTAAGCGTTGTCCCCGCTCAGATTTCTTTCATTTGCTGTTTTGCCTTGCTTGATCAAGGTTCAGTCTCTAGGGCTTAGAGTTTAGGTTTACAGTCCCCCTTAAGTAGATAGAATATGGCTATGGCTATATTCTAATAAGGTCCCATATGCTCCATATTCTATCGACTTCAGGGGGACTAGAAGGGTTCTAGGCCTAAACCCTAAACCCTAAACCCTAAGTTCTAGGGTTTTAAGGAGCTTTTCAGGGGTTGAGGTTTCCCTGGGGAGGCCGCTCGAAAAGAGTTATAACTTGTCTTCAAACCTGCGTTTCCTAGGGACCCATTGGGGTGATATTGGGGTAGGGTTTAGGGTTTAGGGTTTAGGACTTTTGTAAAGGAAAAAAGACGCCACAAACACGAAACATGGAGCGCACTTGACCAAAACTTGAGTTCAACGAAACACCTGTTGGAAAAAACACAAAATACGGCCAGCAAGCAAACTCCCTTTTCATTTGGCAGACGCAAGCACATCCCTTTTTCATTTGACAGACGCTCATCCAAGGCAATTTGCAGATTATGGTGGCTTGATGTCGTGTTTTAGTTCCAACTCAGCCTTAATCGCTTCACCCCTAACCCCCCAACGCCTAGACCCCTAAGCCCTACAACTTCCAGTTCCAGCTCAACGCTGCAGGCTCTCTGAAAAGATTTGGCTTTTTAAGCTTATACTCCGGCTTTGGGCTGATGGCGTGAATCGTACTCAGCTACTCAGCACATCCGCACTACCCCTAAAAGGGGTTACAGAGGGGGCTACATAGATTTTCGGGCTTTGTGTAGGGATACATGGGGGAACGGAAAATAAAATGGCAATTATTATGTTATGTATGATTAGGGCTAGCAGCTCCCCACACCCCTAATGATAGATATTCCGCCTGATATATATACATCATGGTATTATATCGCGGGGCGTTAAACCACAAACAGCGTCCCTAGGGATCCAAATAGCCCAATGTAGGTAATATTTACAGACTTTGGGGCCAATGTAGATAATATTTGTATACTTGGATTGCTAGGGTGTTATTCTTCTTAGATTCCTAGACATCCTTTCCTGGTAATCAATTGCCCAGCATAGTAAGAGGTTGTCTTCCAGCTTAATTTAGGGTATACATTTGGCGTCCCAACTGGGGGACTACGAACAAGAGTTTCATCATTGTATTATATTAGGCAAGGTATTCTCAAGGTGGCGGATGCTCTGTGACAAAGGCGGGAGATTAGCGTGGTTCTGCCAGGACGTAAGCTGGGCATCGTATGTGCGATGCTGTATACTTTACCGTACTGAGCAAGCATGCAACCCCACATGGCGCTGCTTATACATTTCTCAAGGCATTAATTGGGGCGTTGCTTGACATTTTTGCGGCTTCCATCCTAGTTTAGAGCAGTGCATGTCGTTGTAGCTGTACGAGATTGCCTTCACATGTGTCTGTGCACGGACCCGGCACCAAGGTTTACTACAGCAGATGCGGATCTGCTGTTCACAACGATCACGCACGGCCCTCAGCATCAGACAAACTGTTTTCAACTTATCCTGGATCCCAAAGCTACAGTTGGCAGAGATCTTTTAACCTCCCATCATGAGTTGGGACTTTGCCACATCGGGATGCTCTTTGGGACCCTACGAATATATGGAGAGTCCAGCACAATGTTCCAGTAACTAGAAATGGATTCTACTAAGGATATCTAAGGATTAGATGGGCAAAAAGAGGGGTCCCTTTACGGGGGTTACAGGGGGCTGTATGGGCGTTTAGAGGGAAATGTGAAGACATACTTGACCTAACCTTACCCCAACTGGTGGCTGATATGAAGATAGTCCCGCCTTTTCTGCTCCTTATGAGTATATCGTAGTATATCTGGAGTTCCTTCGGAATATTGGTGCTGCTAAAGAACCCTATATCCCCCATAGAAGCCCTATATCTGCTGTTAAACCCAAATCCCATAGACGCTAAACACTAAACTCGAGACCCTAACCCTAAACCCGAAACCCTCAGCCCCAAACTCTAACCCTAAACCCTTAACTTTAACCCTAAACCCCAAACTCCTTGGGACTTAGCCTTAACCCTCTGGGATTCCCTTATATTCCTACTATAGATACCTAAGGGTTAACCCTTAGTAGGGGTCCTAAGTGCCAAGTAGTAAAGAGATACCGAGCACTCTAAACCCTAAACCCTAAACCCTACACCCTAAACCCTAAAACCCTAATCCCTAAACCCTAAAACCCTAAACCCTAAACTCTAAACCGAGCACTCTGGGTGCCCAGGGCCCGGGGACCTCGTCGGCTGAGCTACGGACAGTTTGAGGCCGCCCTGAGGCCTGGCTCTCTCTTAAGTAAAAAAATGGGTTGCTGTTAAGGAACTTAATTTAAGTTACTATCTTGGGGAAACCCTATTATTTACTATATATACCCATTATGGTAACTTAATTTAAGTAAAAAGGGTTTAGGGCTTGTTTAGGGGTTAGGATTTTGAGTTTAGGGCTTAGGATTCAGGGTTTAGGGTTTAGGGTTTAGGGTTTAGGATTTAGGACTCAGGATTTAGGGTTTAGGGCGTGTGTAGTTTTAGGATTGAGGGTTTAGGGTTTAAGGCTTAAGGCCTGTTTAGGGTTTAGGGTTGAGGGTGTAGGATTTAAGGCTTCGGGCCTGTTTAGGGTGTAGGATTTAGGGCTTAGGGTTTAGGGTTGCCTGCACATAGCAGTTAATTTCTGGAATCTCAAAACTTAAATAACCGGCTGAGATTGAAATTTCTACCAAGGATCCGGGAACTTTGAGTATACGGTTTGGGGTTTGAGAATCCAGATAAAGGGTGTAAGGTGAAGGTTTGAGTGTATAGCGTAGCGGGGACAGGGTGTAGGAAAAACGGTTTATTGTCAATAACGGAGAATGAAACAGAACATATGGAAACCATTATTCATAGGGTGTAAGGGTTTTCGGTAAAACGGTTTCGGGCTCTGGGATGTAGGATTTAGTATGTAAGGGCTTAGGGTGTAAAGCTAGGGTTTTAGGGTGTGGCGCTTAGGGCTAGGGTCCTTGGATGCTTCAGGATTCAATTTTCGATGTAGGTTCTTTAACTGACGCAGTTAAGGGTGTAGGGTTCAAGGTTCCTGGGGTGTGCATACCCCTAGCATAAGGTCGTACACCCAAAAAAATTCTCGCAACATGTCCCTTGTAGAGCCCTTGTATGCACAAAGGAGCCCTCAAAAGGATCCCAAAAGCCAGGCGTGCAACCCTGTACAAGCCTGAAACCCTGAATGCTTAGAGCTTTGGTTTTTAGATTTTACGGTTCACAGGCTTTACAGCCTTCGAGTTTAGGGTTTTGGGAGCAGGAGGATCCTGGCAACGCGCCACAAACTATGCCGGCTCCTGGAAAAGTGGGTCCGGATGACGCAACATTGCTGTCAACCAATTTTAGGTGCAATCGAAACAGCTGGGTAGGATACATCCCAAGCTATAGCCAGTATACAATACCGCTTGAATACTAGCATCGTAATATACCTATTTTAAGACCTACGGACCCAACTAAACCCTGAAGCCTCCTCCATCCTTGATCTGCCGTACTGAAGACACGGTGTAGGGTGTATGGGCTGGGAAACATAGGGTTTATAGATGAAGTAAGTAGGACCCTTAAATGAAGGGGCCCATCTAGATGCCCCAGTAGTAGCCTTTTCCTCTTTTTATTTTTGGGTCTCCCTATTAACGCTGAACATTAGGAAAAGGGTGACGTGCCCTTATTGTTGAGGGGTTACTGGGGAACCTAGCCATATACTTGTTCTTACGCTCCCGTAGGTGTTGATCCCTAAACCTAAACCCAAAACCATACAAGCCACGGCCTCCACTCCCAATTTTTTTTGGAAACGCCACACTTGAAAAATCCTTACTTGGGGTTTATCGTAACCTCTAACCCCGCAAAAAAGGTACAGATCTGAAATCTTTGGGGGCTTATACCCATCCTAGTAGACTTAGAGTTAGGAAGCTAATCTTGTTGTAGGATCTCATCAGCTAGAAGCGGGAGCAAAGGAGCGAATCTGGGCGTGAAACGGGGTCCCATTTCTACATTTTGGGTACTGGCGCCTCTCAGTAACAGTTGGATAATAAGTATAATATGGTTATATATAGCCCTTAATAGGACCCCTAATATAGACTGTTACTGGGTGGGGGCAGTACCCAATCTACATTCATCATTCCTGCATTCTTACCCTCTTCAGCCTCAAAACGCTGAACCCTAAACCATGCGGCTCTAATCTGGGTAGGCCCCTAGGATATTTGATATTTTCCCTAATGGCTTTAATAAGGGACCCCATATACTAATATTTTTCAAATGGTTTTAGGGGCCAACCCAGCAATCACTCCAGTAAGAAAGTCTTTCTCCTCAAGCCTAAACTTTAAGTCCACCCCCCCCCCCTGCCTAGACCCTTCAAATATTTTCTATAGAGCCCAGCTACCCACCAATAGGCCTTACGTAGATCCCTTTTAAGGGTACTTGGGGGAGTCCTGGTAAGAACCCCTAAGCCCTAAACCCTGAAACCCTAAACTCTGAACCCTAAACCCTAGAAGCCCTAAACCCTAAACCCCTAAACCCTAAACCCAGAACCCTTTTGGCAGAGGCTGCTGGCTGACCGCAAGAGACTGTCCTTGGATTCGGTGTTCGCCAAGGCAGCTCTGCGGATTTAGGGTTTCGGGTATATCATGGGTTCAAGTCGTACCCCCCTCTATACTAGCCCCCCCCTAGGTTCCCCCCTTAATTAAGGTTATTTAGGGATATTAAAGCTTGATCAAGGTTAATTAAGGGGCGAACGTAGGGGCGGTAGTATAGAGGGGGGTACTACTTGAACCCATGAGTATAGGGTTAAGGGTTTTAGGGTATAGGGTTTAGGGTTCAGAGTTTAGGGTTTAGGGTTTTAGGGCTTAGAGTTTTAGGGTTTAGGGTTTAGGACTTAGGGTTTAGGGTTTTGTTTGTTAGCAAGGACGTAGAGTTAGAAACGGTTAGGGTTTGTCTGGTTTGAACGTGGCTAAGGGCATACGTTTTACCGTGACCTCAGGACACGCGTTTATATAGGGCGATAACGGAGAATCATGTGGACAATCAAATTGAAAACCCTAAGCCCCAAACTGCGTTAGGGGTATACAGTATACAGGGATCATTCCAATCTCCAGGGTTGTAGGGTGTAGGGTAATAAATCTCGCACCACCTCCTATTGCGAGCCTCCCTTTTTAGTTCTATTAAAAGTCAGAGTAGCATTCTTGTAATTTAGGGGGGGAGGATTAGTACCCTAAACCCTAAACCCTAAAGAACATGGTCACGACCCATGCTATTTAGGCTTTAGGGATGGCATTTTAGGGAGAATCAACTGGAAAAGAAGACGGACCATAAAATGGAAAATGTGCTCATTTTCGATTTAGGGTTTAGGGTTTAGGGTTGTTATGTAGGATTTACCATCTGGGGTTTGGGGTTCTAGTGTGTGGGGTTTCGGTTTTAGTGATGAGGAGTCTTCGTTTGGGGTTTAGGTGTTACAGTTTGGCGTTTAGGTTAGGTCAATCCCGCGCCCACTATAGTATTGGCTCCTTAATTTAGACTTCACAGGGCTTTAACACACCTACAATATTTTTTTGCGGTGCCTGTTAGTGGGTGGGGGATTGACCCAGCGTTTAGGGTTGAGAGAGTGTACGGTTTAGAGGTCTTGGAGTTTGGGATGCGGGGTTTGCAGAGTTCAGCAAGGGTTTAGGGTCCATCAGGTTTTGGCAGGGTTTAGATGAGATTTTTGCGATATGATAAAGGAAGAGGCTAGGATATGCGGATGTGGGGTTTAAGGTTAGAGCATGAAGCTTAGGGCTTAGCGCTTGAGGAATGGTTTCGTGTTTTGATTTGGGGCGTTTGGGGCCTACGCTTTAGCATTTTCAATTGCAGCCTAGAGTTCGGGGCTTAGTGCTGAGATGTTGTAACTATAGAGCCTGAAAAAATCTGTTCTTTCGATTATATTCGATTATAATGTGCCTCCGCCGCTTTTTCCCAATGTAGTTGGTAGTTTCTGTAGGGGGACCCAAATGTAGACCCCAGTATAGTCCTTACTATTGGTACCCCTAAACTCTAAACCCTAAACCTCTTACTAAGGATACCCCCCCCCCCAGGGGGTACCCCTACTTTAAAGTAAGCCCCCAAGTGTGTGGGCACAGGCATGCTGGGGTTGGGTCAAGGGCTTCTTGAGAGGGGCGAGGAAGCACATGGTTTTGGCCTCCTGCACACCAAACCCCAAACTCTAGACCCTGAACCCTAAAACCTAAACTCTAAACCGTAAACCCTAGTTCTCTTCTTGGCCTACGTGAATGAATCCTTTTTTTTTCTTTCTTCGGGCGATTTTTAGAGGGGCAGTCTGGCCATCCCTTTTTTCATGCTAAGCGGCTGAGCCATTCATCATAAACAAACATCTTGTAAGAAAATATCATGTGCAGCTGCAATGGTATTATATACATCTTGAATGGTCATTATTCTGGGGTGGGGTTTGACCAGTACAGGAGGTGTTTTAGGCGAACAGTTGTCCTCTTTGATGCATGTATGTCCCTCAGGTAGAAATGCCCCTCATCATCCAACCTTTGTTTTTTGTGTGGTGTCAAGTTAAGGGATCCCTATTGAAGGAAGAGCCAGCCTAGAATTTCCACAGGTTTCCAAGAACAGCACTTCTTCAAAGTTTGTTACGCCTCAAAGGCTTTGTATTCGGGATCGTGCTTCCGGTATAAGGGCTTCGGGGTTCAGATGCCACAAGATGTTATTTTTTGGCAAGGTCATCCTGTTGAAGGTAGGGATTTAGTAGTCGAGGTACTTGCCTCGAGGTCATAGGGCCGCTTCCTTAAGGGTTTGGAGAGTTTGATTGACCTCTGTGACGCAAAGAGAGTCTATGAGGATCACGAAGGCATTTTGAGGGTCTCCATTAGGGAGTTGTGGTTTGAGAGACTCTGATATGTGGGCTTTTCCACATGTCTTTCTATTTCCGAGTTTTGCTAGAAGAAGAGTAGCGTGTTACGTTGGCTGGTAAATACATACATACATACAGATGCGATGTTTGGTGTTGAGAAACCACTAGGTTAGGATGACAAAGATATAGGGCGCATATAGGTCTTTAAGTCAAGGGTTGCAGTGTTCAGTTGTGTAGGGTGTGGGCATAGTGGTTTCAGGGGCTTGGCAACCTTGTTTTTGGTTGGTAGCCTGGCGCTAGCTTGCGAGGGTTGGTCTAGGGATGTTGCTTACTTCATGTGAGGGGAATAGTGCACCCATGAACCTGGCATACCGCCCTTCAATTGTCAACACCCATTCCCAAGCACTAAACCCTAAATCCTAAACCCTAAGCCCTAAACCCTATTACCCATGCTAGGAGTTTAGACTATCGCATTCCTGAGGCCTACCCTAAACCACCTGAAGCCCTGCCTGGAGCATACGGGGCTTGACCGTTCTTTTCCCCTATTTCCTCACTCAAGGTACCGCCAAAACTTTCTGGTGGTTAGTAGGGAGTCGGGGAATATAATACTTATGTAATATTCACTTATTCCTTAGTAACTTCCAGTCAGAAAATGATCCCAAGAATGCGGATACCCTTACCCTAAGGGTCCAAGTACCCAATAATCATATACTTACCCAAAACCTATACTATAAAAAACTATTACCCTAAACCCAAGTACCTAAATATTGGGTACATGGACCCTCTGGGTTATCTATTTCAGCCAGGTCAAACGACTAGCAGCTCCGCTGCGGGCTCAGAAATCGAAGCTGGGCGCCGCACGGTTTAGGTTTGAGGTAGCGAATGTGGCGGGAGGGTCCCTTTCGAAAGAAGTCAGGTATAGAAAAAGGATAGATGAGTAGTAATATAGAGCAAGATTCTATCCTCCTTTTGGGGTATAGTATTTTTATAATGAATATAATCTTACTTGGTTCAACCACATAAAAAACACTGCTCATATAGAAAAAGGATAGATGGGTTGTTTTCGAATCTTACCCGGGAGCTCTAAGTCGATCCGTAAATGATACCTGTTTGGGGCCTAAGGTTTACACATGGGGGGTTGTCAAAATTATGGTCCCTTTTTGGGGTACCCTAAATATTAGGTGCCGTATTATAATGGGGATCCAAGAAGGGACCATAATTTTGACAACCACCCACATAGCAGTTACATTTTGGGTTGTTTTAAGCCTGGTGGTAGAAACATGCCATTTAGTGTACCTATGAACAGAAGGGCTGTGCCTGATAGTAAGGCATCCTTTAGGAGGACCCCCCCACCCTGTAATAGTGGTATAATAGGAATATAATAGGACCCTAATATGATCCCTAAACCCTAAACCCTAAGCCCTAAACCCTTATAGTCACTATTACTGGGTGGGGGGTCCACCTAAGGCATCCTTGCCTTCCGATGATAAGCGGAGCTTTGCCTGTTCATGTTTAGAAGGGGAGCCGGGTCAAGGGGGGTGAGTAAAGGTTTAGGGTTTAGGGTTTAGGGCATTTCCCAAGCACTCTGAACATCTCCAGACTCCCTACGGTAAGCTTCCCCAGTACCATCCAACCCTAAACCCTATAAACCCTAAAACAACTACGCAAACCGACCCCCGTTTCATAGCCTGGAACCCTTTTTTGGCGTCGTTAGCTTTTTTTGATAGTGCAAAGTTACTCCAAGCACTGTGAGGGAACGTTGTTACCAATGGGTGAGGAATCCTTTCCGGTCTTTTGGGTTTAGGGGCTTAGGGGTTTAAGGTTTATGGGTTTAGGGTTCCAGGGTTTGCGGTTTAGGGTATCAACACTAGACGCCCAAGTCCCGCAATGGTGGCTGACGAGGTTGTGGATAATGTGTTCGTATGGGGACTAAGCGATTAGGGAGGTAGCAAGGGACCTACGTACGAACAGATTCGGGTGTGGGATTCAAACAGTGTGATTGGGGTTTGAGGTTCGGCGGTGGGATCTTGCAATCATGGTTTCGGTACTTTATACTACCCCCCCCTAACTCGTCTTAATAAACGCCCTTCGGGAGGTCTTCTGTGAACTACGGTCTACATTCCTTAAAGGGGTTATATCAGAGATTATGTAGGGGAGCATTAGATATTAGGAGTTTAGACTATAGCTCATGTGAATCTGCTTGCGCGATCTTGCAACTAAACCGTAAACCCTAACCCAGACCCATGATTAATAAACCCCTCCCCTTAATAGGGATTATAATAGGGATCCTAATATTCGGGCCTTAAAAGGAGGGGGGTTTATTTCTCATGGGTCTACACTAGACAAGTGTAACTTGCAGTGCCTCTTGTTTCGAGGGAAGCTCACGCCCTCCCCAAGTTGGATGTTGATGGCCCCCAAAACCTCCAAGAAACCTTTCTTGAAACCCTACACCCTTGGGGTTTAGGGTTTAGGATGTTATGAAAATATACCCAAAGACAGATTCTATTTACTGAAGGGGTACCATACACCCTAAACCCTAACCCTAAACCCTAAACCCTAACCCTAAACCCTAAACCTATGACTCAAACAAAAAGGATCTCGGAGGGTGCGGTTGAGCGTCGGCCTGAGCCCGGAGGAGGCGGAAGTTGGATGAGGTTTTTGGGCCAAGTAGCTGAGGGTTTAGGTTTTAGGGTTTAGGGTGTATGGTCCCCCTTAAGTAGATAGAATATGGCTTTGGGTAGATTATAATAGGATCCCCATACACCCCATATTCTATCTACTTAAAGGGGACTATAAGTAGCTGAGGTAGGGTTAAGGGTTTAGGTATTAGGGTAAAGGGTTTAGGTATTAGGGTTTAGGGTTTAGGTATTAGGGTATTAGGGTTAAGGGTTTAGGTATTTAAGGTTTAGGTATTTAGGGCTTAGGGTTTAGGTATTTAGGGTTTAGGGTTTGGGGTTATTAGACAGGGATCACATAGGGGTATATGAGGGGGATGGAAAGGAAAATGGAAACAACACCAGCATTGGGGGTTATATGAGGACTATTATGTATCTGGCTTAGTAGCTGAGCAGGTAAGCTTTAACCTATCGGGTGTATGTGATCCTACTTTAAAAAAACAGTTAAGCTCACTTGAGCCAGGGATCTCAGCAACTAGGTGGGAATTTGGCAAAGATTGAAACTTAAGCCCCATATCATGTAGGGATTGGATGTTTTAGTGCTTAACGGTTTGCTCAGGCTCCGGGGTTCTGTATTTTGTGCTGAATGCTGGGAGGAGGGGTAGGGCCAAGGGTTTTAGGGGATCAGGGTCCAGCGTTTAGGGCTTAGAGCTTGGTTGGGGGGTTGTTTACGGTTCGACTCGAGGTTTAGGCTAGGCCTTGGAGTATGCCTGCATCTCAATTGAGTAGTATTTTGTTTGGGGATACTATTGTACCCATTGTAGAGTAAGATTATCTCCTTTTGGGGTATGGTGTTCTTTATAAGGAATATAACCTTACTGGGTTTAAATAACCACCCAAAGAATCGTTACTCAAGTATGCCTGGATCTCAATTTGGTTTGGAGGCACAGGGGTTTGGGGCTTGGATTAAGGGTCTCAGACAGCAGATATTGAGATTAATGGCCCGCTAAACAGATGAGGAAGATTCTCAACATCATCCCCATATAATCTTTACACGGGGAGCCTGATAACTTTGACAACTTTGTCCCCATGTATCTTTGGGGTCCCCAGCGCCTCCATTTCAAGAAGTCCTCACGTCCACGGCCCGGATTTGCTCCCACATTTGCAACTCACACTCTTCGACATGTTCAGAGATTTCAAGCATGCAGTGCGTGGCTAGGCACTGGGGATTGGATGTGTGTGTTTGATGGTTTGACATGATGCGTAATGGTCCAATAATGATTTTAGTACATGTTTGGGCCATCAATGCGGTGTTGCGCAGTTGGAGGCTTAGAGTGCACGAGTGAGACTTAAGCTTAGCCTCCTCCAAACAAACATTTGGTCCCTTTAAAAAGCACAGAAGTTACGAGTTCTTAGTAGGGAATAAGGGAACCCTTTCTCTTAAAACCCTACATCCGAAGCCCTGAACCCTATAGTCCCCCTTAAGTAGATGACAGCTGGGGTATATGGGGATCTTATTACAATGTACCCGAAGCCATATTCTATCTACTTAAGCGGGACTATAAACCAGTAAGTTTTGGGCTTCCATGTTTGCATGGGGGAAGCGCAAGCTGATAGGTAGCATGACGCTTCCAGAGGCTGCGCCGCGACCTCAGCCACGAGTTTAACAAAGCGTCTAGAAGTTCATGGATTTTTTGGCGGGGAGGAGTTGGGTTGGGGTTCAGTGTTTAGGGCTTTGGGTTTAGGGGTGTAGGCTTTGTGTAGGGGTTTGGGGGTTTAGGGTTTAGGGTCTACTCTTGACAGTAAAGTTTAGGGTTGTGGGCTCGGCATTAGGATTATGGGAATCTAAACACTCCTCGAAGGGGGTTGTATAAGGGGACTATATATAGGGGATTACTACAGGGCTTATTGAGGGGGATACTACGAGTTTAGACTATAGCTCATTTGGTGTCGAATTTGGGCAGGACAAGTGCTTGTATTGCGGTTAGATGAGCAAGGGCTTATGTGGGAGTTTCTTGGGGTCCCCAAACCTTAAACCGTACGGGGACAAGGTTTCTTTTTAATTCTTTTTTTTTTTGAGGGGGGGGTTGGTGGCTTCGAAGTGCTGACCTCACGGTTCCTCGGCATATTATGACCGTCTAGGTTTTTTCCGGAAGTTCGGGGAAATGATTACCGAGATCTAGCTGTACCTATTCATCTTATAAGCACCGCATGTTCCCAAACGTGGTTGCGCTGGGGTTGGAATTCAACTGAGTTGGTAGTCATTGTCCGGAACCTTCAAGTGTGCGCTCGAGGTTTGGAGGAAAGCAGCGGTTTAGGGTTTAGGGTTGGGCTCATAATCAGCACAACATCAAAACCCTGCGAACCCTGAGTAAACCGTTATTTCCTAAGCCCTTCATGCCCCAAACCCGAGAAAACAAAACCTGAACCCTAAACTGGGTTGCTGTTAAGGAACTTAAATTAAGTTACCATAATGGCTATATATAGTAAATAATAGGGTTTCCCCAATATAGTAACTTAATTTAAGTTCCTTAACAGCAACCCAGTAAACCCAAGCCCAGTAGCAATGAGGCCTCGAAGTCGGGCGCAAAGCTCACCACCCAGCGACGGCCGAGGGCCCGCTTCGCGCGAGGCTATACCGTTAGGGTTCAGGGTTTAGCGTTCAGGGTTTAGGGTTCAGGGTTTAGCGTTCAGGGTTTAGGGGTCAGGGTTTAGGGTCCAGGGTTTAGAGTTTGGGGTTTATAAGGGCTTAGGGTTTGGAGTTCAGGGTCGAGGATTTAGGGCTTAGGATAGGTGCCCAATCTTGAACTTGGGTACTTGTAATTGTAGTACAGGTTGTAGGTCAGTGCATGATTATTGGGTACTTGGACCCTAGGGGATCAATTTCCTGGGGTTTGGGCTTCTGGTTTATTGTTATTATTCTTGTTAATTACGATTATGGCCATTATTGTGATTCTTGTTGAAAGTAGTATTCTCACTAATCATCATCAACATCATCATCATCATTACCATCAGATCTGTTTTTTTCTGTGTTGTATGACTACTATTAGGTTTGACACGTACTCTAATGTTTATCATAATTTGCAATGACATTATCATTTTTCTGTTGGTTTGGGGCATTCAACAGCAAAGCTTGAATGCTCATTGCGATGAACAACTAGACTGGGAGCCCTCTGCTGAAGCAAGCCGGACCTAAATCAGGCCAAATTCAGAAAGACCCGCGAGGATCCACAACAATGGAATCTCCCAATGATCACCTAATTTTCCCATTGTGGTATTTAGGTTTTTCTTGGGGGCGGGAAGGCGGGGGGCGCACTTTCAAATACTTTAAGCGGGTTTGAGTGAGGGTGGTCTGAAGCTTTCCCCATTGATCCAACCTCCCACAATCACAATCCACAACCCGAAATCCTAAAGCCCTAAACCGTAAAACCGTAAACCCCTAAACCGTAAACCCCTAAACCCTCAATCCTATAATCCTAAAGACTGCGGGACATCAGCCTGGAGCCTTAAACATGCCTCCTTACCAAAAGGCTCGAACGTGCTTCCTAAGTTTTTGGGCGGTAGAACGTTAGAATGCCCTACCCGAATACTATAGGAAACCAAACGCAAGCACGCGGGGCCTCTTGGGGTAAACATCAAACCTTAAGCTAACCCTAAACCCCTTTCTGCTCATAATGTAGTCCCTGTTTAATAAACACCCCCCCTAATAGGGAATATAATAGGGATCCTAAAAACGAGACCCTTAAAAGGAGGTGGTTTATTAATCACGGGTCTACATTAACTAGATCCTTGGGGGCCAGGGCTGGTTCTATCCGCTGGACAACGGATACTTGCCAAGCGTCAAGCGGCACAGTGGAAGCCTCAGCTTGAAAAGACGGCGGAAGTTGCCCCAAATAGTCCCTGCAAGGGGGTAGGTGTTTTAGGGCTTGCGAATTATAAGGCAATTTTGGTTGCTCTCCACCAAGTATTCCAGTCGTTCCTTTTTATTGTTGAGGGTTTAGGGTGAGTATTCCTAGAACCCCCTGATTAAAAGGAACCCCGGCGGTGAAGCTCATGCAAGCTCGAAGGATTCTTATCGTATGTTTTAAAAGGAACCACCTGCGGTGAAGCTCATGCGAGCTTGAAAGATTTTTATCATATGTTTATCCTTACATGCGTACAGCTTCTCAGTCTTTATCACCAGGGCTCAAACTCAAGGTCATGTGCGCATGTTTCCCAACAACAACGACACCCCGAAAAGACAAGGAACGCCAAAGTCAGAATGCTTTTGCTTACAAATATCTTCGACCACAAGGCCTCAATCCCAGCAACCCTAGACCCTACTTGTACAGTCCGAAGTAGGAACCACTGAATCTCATGCCTAAATAAATAATAGAGTTGTATGTGTAAATATGTACGCATATAGCATCATATTTCCCTATGTATCACTCTATCTCTGTATCTATCCCTCTATACCCTATCTCCCCATCGCTCTAGCTACTTAGGTTCTTGGAGGTTCAGGATTTATTATAACCCAAGTATAACTGTATATGTAACCTGATTCTAAGCTTCATACATCCTCTAGTACGGCGGCATTTTGTGTTTTAAGCACCGAGAATACTTGGGGTGGTCACTTCCATAAAGCCCTAAACCCTATAGGTCCATGTAACGCCTTTAGAGTGACCCCGCAAAAACCCTTTGAATTGGGGTTGAGGCTTCGGGGTTCGGGTACCCTGAACCCCAAGCTCTTTACCCTAAACCCTAAGCCCTGAATCCTAAGCCCTAAATTCCTAAACCCCCAATCCTAAACCCTAAATTCTAAACCCCAAATTCCTAAACCCTAACCGCAAAATCCTAAACCCTAAAACCCCTAAACTCCTAAACTCCTCCAAGTAACCTCCAGAAGCTCCAGGTCTCGGACTGGATGGTGCGGAGCGGGAGCTTTCTCCTCAGAGTTTTAGGGTTTTAGGGTTTAGGGTTTAGGGTTTAGGGATTGAGGGTTACAGGGTTTAGGGGCTTTAGGCCTTAAGGGTTTAGGGTTTAAGGGGTTTAAGGGTTTAGGGTTTGAGAGGTTTAGGAGTTTAAGGGGTTTAGGGTTTAGGGGGTTTAAGGGGTTTAAGGGGTTTAGGGGGTAGGGTTTAGGGGTTCAAGGGGTTTAAGAATTTAGGGGTTTAAGGGGTTGAGGGTTGAAGCGGTTACGGCTTTAGGGTTTAGGGTTTTCTGTTGAGGGTGTCAGATTTAGGGTTTTAGTGTTCGGGGGTTTTGGATGTAGGGCTTAAGGATTCTGATTAGGGTTTACACTCCCGGAAACTAACATGGAAACCCAAAAAGGGCCCTATAAAGACTACAATCCTTCTAAAAAGGGACTGTATGGGTTTCCATGTTAGTTTGGGGGAGTGTAGGTTTTTCTGTTGAGGATTTAGGTTCTTGGAGTTCGTATTTAGAGTTTTCTGCCTAGGCTTCACGATTTGGGGGCTTAGGATTTAGGATCTGTGGTTCGGGATTTAGGCATGCGGGTCTAGGATGTAGGGTTTAGGGATTGAAATTGTGGTTTAGAGCTTTCCGCCTAGAATTTAGGGTTTAGGATTTAGAAGCGTGGGCCCGTATCCCAAACCCTCAACCTGGATTCCGAAAAGCTGACCTCAGCGGCTTCCCCAATCACAATAACGCCCCAAAACTCTGCTGTGAGAAATATCACGGTGAGTTATAATTAAAGGGGTTATATAGGCCAATATATAAGGGATTACTGTAGGGGTTATTCAGGGGGATAATAGGACTTTGGACTTTAGCTCATGTGCTTGCTCGCGCTTATGCCCTCCGTAACGTCCGCTGGGAAGGGAGCCGGGATATGTGCATGTCTGCTTACTGGTGGCTAGTAGGGAATATGGAATATAATCCCTAAACAACATATACCCTTATTCCTACAAAACCGCAGTAAGTCTATAGTCAAAAGGTTCTGTCACCCTGACCCTAGACCCTAGACCCTATAGATGCCAAAACCCCTGTAACTCCCCAAGTCTCCTGCAGGGAACCTTTTTTTTTGTCTTTTTTGTTGGTGGGTCCTTTAAAGACGAGCCAGGC
>CAJNIZ010043450.1:0-21605 GCA_905231905.1 Symbiodinium pilosum
TACTATTTAGGGTTTAGGGTTTAGGATTTAAGGGTTATAGTCCCCCTTAAGTCGATAGAATATGGGGTATACGGGGATCCTACTATAATATACCCAAAGCCATATTCTATCCACTTAAGGGGGACTTCATGCTTTCAGCAACCGGCGCAACATCCAGTGAAGGTCTGAGAAACCGTCTCTAAAACATCGCAGCTTCAATCGGGGAATAGGGTTTAGGGCTAAGGGTTAAGCAGTCTTGAGGAAGCTCCCTACACCCTAAACCTTGAAACCCTAAACCCTACAGTTCGCGCAGAAAAGGTCGGGTTCCTACAGTATGCGCAAGACGCCGGAAGGAACCAACTCAATCCTGTGCGACTCTAAGCACTTTAAAGTTAGTAGACTGGCTACATATGGCGGCTTCCCAAAATACAGGGTACTTTTTGAGGGTCCTAGTCTATTGGGGTCTACATGAGGCCCCCCCCACCCTCCACAGGGAAACTACCATACATTTCCCATAACGCCAAAACCTGACATGCTGAGTTCAAGGTCTTGCCGAGCCTTGCGAATTACCTTGTGAGCCCCAAAGTCGTAATCCTAAATCCTAAACCCTGGAAATCCTAAACCCTAGACCCTAGGTCAGTGCCTGGTCAATACGCACGCCTACGATTTGCTCCTGGATTTGCTCCTGCCATCAATGGACGCTTCCGTTTAAGATCTATGGGTTAGGTGGACCCCCCTTTTGCAGAGTAATGGTGATGATAATAGGATCCTCTTGGATTCCTGTTCTACCACTCTTACAACGCGGGGAGTAATCTATGAGGTTCTTGGCTTTGGGCAGCTTGTTAACCCTAAGGATGTGAAGTTTTGGGTTTAGGGCTGGGAGTTTATGGGGCTCCTTGCCCTGAGGGCTCACCCTAAACCCCTAAACCCCTAAACCCAGGATCTGTTGAGAAAGTCAAAACCCCACATGGAAGTTGCAAAGCCTTGGGTTGAACGCTGTGCAACGAACAATAAAGGATGTTGGTAACCCCAACACCCAAAATTAGGAACCTATGACTATTCTATGATGGAATCTTGGGGGTTGGAGTTTCCAAAATCCCCTTACTAACAAGGAGTTTCAAGGGACAATGTAGGCGGCTCTCTTCTCTGCAGTGTAGCATTCCACAGGCAGCGAACTGCCAAGGGAAAATCTCGTATGACACTGGCCCCTGAACTCTAAACACCACAGATCAACCAAACCCTAAACCCTTAAACGCCCTAAACCCCTAAACTGTCTAGACTGACGGGTTGAAAGTGGTAGAGCCGCCAACTCTAGAGCAAAATTATGGAGCCTAGAGCCCCCATCCCTTAGTATTATGGGTTTAGGGGTTTAGGATTTAGGGATTTAGGGTTTAGGGATCAAGAGTATTTTGATTTAGATTTTAAACCCTAAACCCTAATCCTCCCAGATCAACCTGACCCAATCCTGGCATGTCAAGCCCCGAACCCTCAATGTGAAATCCTGAATGACTCAGGCCCTGGAGACATACTCTAAACGCGTTCAAGAGACTTACATAAGGGATTATATAGGGGACTACTATACTTAGCCCATATTACCCTAGCAAGAAAAAAGGATCCTTTCTACATAAATATAAGGAATCCCATACCCCAAAAAGTATAAAGGATCCCTAACATTGATCCAGTATAGGGGTTATTTAGGGGGATACTAGGAACTTAGGCTCAAATTGATGAAACCCTTTGAACCCTAACTCATGCATCTGGGCAATTTTAGTTAAATTCTGATTCCCGAGTTAAGGCCTCCATTGGTATTCCACAAGTATACATATATATACACACATATATATATATATATATTTGCTGCGATGAGGAGCGAGCTCGTTTGAGCTTGCCATAATGGATTTATGGACTCCTACATCTAAAGACATTGAACTTGTCGCTAGCAACTTCAAAAGCCACCCTAAGCCCCCAACCCTAAACCCTCATAGGGTTTAGGGGTTTAGGGTTTAGGGCCTAAACTCAGGCCATTTTCGGGTAATGGGCTCTTGGTCCTCCGTGTCCGAGTCCGTGTCAGCTGGCAGCAGGGAACAGTTTTGGTTCAGGGTTTAAGGTTGTGACGTGGCTTGGGAAGGTACTTGGGGCGGGTGGTGTGGGGGAGGGAACTTAGCAGAATTTAAAGTTGAATAAAGCAATGGATGGAAAATGTCTTGCTCCACCGTATATACAAAATTACAATCCAGTGCAGGTCCGCAGTGGTGCAGGATTCTTTGAAAGCATGTGACGACACCCCAGTGTTTTATCCATGAGAATATCTGTGACATTGACTTGCCATTCGACGCAGGGCTGAGTCGGAGCGGGATACCATGCACGTGGGCTCTCCACTAGCTGAGGAAACAAAGGTGGGCTGTTTGATGGTCCTTAACCCCAAACTCCCCAAATCGGGACATTCTAGCTAAGGCAGAGCCGAATCATAACGAGGTTGATATTCCGGGGGTGATCAAAAGCCTCCTTTTTCTTGATTCCTCTTATTGCGCGACACCAAAGAGGGTCACATGCGCATGAGAAACCCCTACCTGTCGACCCTCCTCCTGAGCATTCAGTGGTTCGTGCCAAAAATCTACATCACCTTGCAGACCACTTACCCAAAACCCCAAAACATTGGGAATTATGGTATCATAGTCTACTAAGGTTATGCAGAGCTCTTGATATCAACGGTAGGACAGATTTTGGACTTTTCAGCTCGCTGAAAGGCCTGAGTGATGACCTCTTAGGGGTTTGCGGTTTAGGTGTTGAGTTCTTGTACGGTTTAGGTGTTTTGGACCCTCCCAACTACCCTCAGATACTTGGAGGGTCCGAGGGACTTAGTAAGTAGCTTAATAATGAGGATAACTAGTGTTACTCTATGGAATATGGGGGTTATTAACCTAATTGCTCACCCTCCAAGTACTGTGACCCTTCGCACCTCTTTACTGCTGATGAAGCAAAAGCTGCACGAGCCTATGTCCCCTGGATCCTAGGCATGATCGTAGTCTAGTTTCTCTAGATTAGGTCAACCCCTCCCACCTACAGTAATGGCCCCTAAACATGGAGCTAGTAGGTTCTTAGTCTACCTACAGTAATCGTATGTGGTACCCATTACTGGGTGATCATTGATCCAGTCTAGATGGTGCAAGATTTCCTCCACCCACCGAATAGCATAATACTTCCCACCATGATATTCTACTAGAACCCTCGGGGTATTTCAATGGCAGGGCTTTCTGCAACCACGTTGTATTCCTGACGTACCTCTACTGGGAGACTCCACTGTTGTTCCCCAGAGGTCGGTAATCCAAGGACCCGACTAGAGCTCTCATATTCACGGGTTCCCGTACTCTCCCCCCCTATACGACCTCCCTAGGTTCCCCCTTACTTAACCTACCAATAACCTCATCCATCTTAATATCCCCTATAGTAGTTCCCTATATAATCTCGTATATAACCCCCCATCAAGGAGTTTAGACCCTAAATCCTAAACCCTAACCCAAACCCTAAACCCTATATAATCTCGTATATAACCCCCCTTTAAGGAGTTTAGACTATAGCTCATGTGAATGTATGGAGTCACCGTCGGAATCCAACCCGAGGGCGTGAATCTAGTCTCTTAACCCAGGAAACTGTGATCTACAGGGTTTAGGGTTTACGGCTTTAGGGGGTTTAGGGTTAAGGGTTAATTAGGGTTCAGGGTTAATTCGGGTTTAGGGTAATTGGGGTCAGGGTTTAGGGTCCCCTGGCTCATGTATGGTGTTATGGTATTCTAAAAAAAGATCTTAATGTCGGCAGCTCCTGCCCAGACCCCCTGGGAAGAGTTAAAATCTAGATTAAGGGCTTACGGTTTAGCTTAGCCCATATCCCCCTAGGAAGAAAAAAGGATCCCTTTTCCTAAATATAAGGAATCCCATACACCCAAAAAGTAAAAAGGATCCCTAACATTGATCCAGTTAGGGTCTTTCCATAATTTCCCTAAGCCCCCTAAACCCTAAACCCTAAACCCAGGATTTGTTTTTTTTGATCGGCCTAGCTCACTCCAGGGCGTGCCAGGCGCCACTAGCTTGGATTCCCATACCTCAGAATAAAGGAAAGTTGAGGGTTTAGGGTTAGGGTTTGGAGTTTCTAGGGTCTAGAGTTAGGGTAGAGGGTTTAGGGTTACTCCCCTCACCCTAAGAATAACAACCTCCCCACCCCCTTAAAGGGGTTATCTAGGGGGCGTGTACGTAGGGGAATGGAAGGGAACATGGAACCTACAATGTGTTGTGGAGTTCAGGGTTTAGGACTAACAATACACCCCCCCACCCAGCAATAGTACATACCACCAACATGGTATCAGTATGTAATGAGGGGAGTATCTTTTAGTCGGGAAGAGCCGAAGCTTTCTCACTTTGGGGAAGGGGTTAAGCGTCAAGGGCACGTGATCTGCTTTCCTGGAAGCCCCGTAGCTTATCAGTACGGTCAACCTGTCAATCATTTCCGGCCCTTATGACAGTGTGCACATGTATTCATAAGTGGCGACCGAAAGCCTCAAGGCCTCGAAGAGAAGCCCAAAACTCCAAACAGCTGGGGCAACGGCTGGCATGTATGCCTTACCCTTGACGTAGACCTGAGCGCGGGGTTTTGGGTTTAGGGGTTACTGGGTGGTGCAGTCTAGTCATATTGTACATTCTCCAAATATTTGGGTGCCGTTTCGACGCCCATGCTTACTGGCGTCAAACAAATGTGGAGTCTCTCAAATCAATTCCAACAAAGTCTTTCATAAGGACGCCCTTACTAAAAAGCGATCTCCATGTATACATATATATTTACATATGCAGTGAATGTAATGCTACTATGTTGGAGATATCTGTTATTAAGGACTGGATGGAGGTGGGGTTATTGTTCGGGGGAAGAGATTATCCCTGAACCCTAATCCCCGCGTGACGTAGTGGCTTCCGGTTGCCTTCCCATTCTCCTATATCCGTATATTGCCCAAAACTCGAAATCCACAAACAGGGGATTCAGTAGCTAACATCCAAACCCTAAACCCAGTCATCCATAGCTTGAAATCTGAGCCTGCACCCCTTTAAGGAGGGCTGTGTTTAAGGCTTAGTGTTTAGGGGTATCATTAGCACTTAACACTGAGCCCTGCAACACGTCGTAGTTTCAATTCTGTGTTTCATTTCCCTATATACCCGTTTTTGGCAATTTCCATAAATAGGAGGATCCCAATAAATGCCCCCACATACTATAATCCTTATTGGACACCCCAAAAAAATTGCCCCTAATTATGTGAAACCCAACACCCTAGACTCTACATCTTTTTAAAGGTGCCCCTAATTTTGGCAAAGCTCCATATGAGCCACGGTCTACACTCCTAGTATCCCCCTTAACAACCCCTATTATATAATCCCCTATATACCCTAAATATTCCCCTCTAAAGAGTTTAGACTGTAGATCATACTGTTGATGGATGAAATCTTGCACCACCTGGGGGCCCTAAACTACCGTAAATCCTAGGACTGTAGGGACTTAAGGTGGTGCAAGATTTCCTCCATCAACAGTATTACCCCTCTATGGTGACTCGAGACTGCACTGTAAAGCCTCGGCATCCGCAGACGAAGCTTCCGCTTTGGCTTGCGGTGCGCTGGCATCCTGCAATTCCTGTCCGAGGCATGAAGTTTAGGGTTTAGGGTGTCAGGGTCCTTAAGCCCTAAACCATAAAAAACACTAAAAGTTTAGGGCATTAGGGTTCAGGGTTTAGGGTATTCCTGCGCGAGGAATGGAATGTTTAGGAGTTCCGGAGTTATGGCTTGAAAGGATGATACTAGGGATATGTATATACATATATATGAGCTATAACCTAAACTCCTGAAAAAGGAATTTCTAAAGGGGGATACTAGGAGTAAGGGTTTGTAGGGACATGTATAGAGATGTATGTATGTATGTATGTATGTATGTATGTATGTATACATATGCTATAGTAGGTTGTACAGGGGTATATATATATACATATATATATATATCGACTATAGGGGGTTATATACGGTTTACGGTTTAGTTTTTTTGGGTTTAGTGTCTAAAAGCGTTTATGTAGCGGAGTATCATCTGGGTTACTAACGAGGAGACTAGGAGTTTAGAGTATAGCTCATATATCTATACAAGAGTTGTTGCTTGGGGTTCTTTTACGAATCTCCATCTCTTCAGCACTTACAGGCTGTGCCTCAGCCCGTAACCTGAAATCGTGCCTGAATCCGTTGAATCCCAACCGACTGAAACCAGGAACAGCGGTGCTGAATCCCCCTCTAACAGTTCGAGGGTCGAGGGTTACTCAGCCAATAACGCGTCCAAGCTTCACAACCCTCAATTCAAAAAGTCTATGAATGCACCGTACACCCTCTGCAACTCAGCCACTATAATCCCCAACCCCTGAACCCTCAACTGCTATCCCTAAATCGCTAACTGAACCCAAAGGCTAAGCCCAAATTCCTATACCTCTCAGCCATTTCACTTACAACATCCTTGAGTGGGGAGTTCCAGTCAGGATCAGGGAGTGTTGTGGTTTACCAGGTACGTACCCCCTTGAACTTCCCCCTCCTGGCCGAATATTGCCCTGAACCCCTCTAAACCCTAAACCCAAACCCGAATCCTTTTAAGCAATATGAGAGTTCTAGTAACCCCAACCCCGGACCCTAATGGGGTCATATTATGGGTATAAAATCCTGTCGTATAGGGTATGAGATGACGAAAGTCCGCTTATTCTGAAGGGAACCCTTTATACCCAACCCCTCACCCTAAACCCCTAAAGCCTAATCCCTAAACCACCCAGTAACAATCTATATTAGGGGTCCTATTAAGGGCTATATATAACCATATTATCATTAGTATCCAACTGTTACTGAGGGGGGGGCAGTATCCAACGTAAACCCTAAAACTCCTTAAGCAACCCTTTAACGCCCATTAATCCCCTCCCCCTAATATGAAATCCCCCGCCCACCCTAATGGTAGATACTCCAGATATACTATAATATACCACAATGGGGAAAAATTAATCTGAGGGGGGGGGGGGTGGGGTGCGTGTGTGGGGAGGGGGGGTTAATACGAGGGGGAGGGGATTAAGCTGCAACATGCCTGAACCAGGCTCTGGGAGTCTGGTACCGGGTCATGCCTCAGTTAGTGTTCAGGGATTTGGGGATCTAGGGTTTAGGGATTTCAGGTTTAGGGATTTGGGGTTTAGGGATTTAGGGTCTAGGATTTAGGGGATTTTTAGTTTAAGAATGTGAAAGAATCTGGAACTGGTCCATCTAGGTTCCCCAGTAACCCCTTAATAAGGAGGGTGCCTATTTGTTTTGCGTAATGTTCAGGATTAATAAGGAGACACCACCCCACCCCTCCCCCCCCCTCTCCGCCAAAAAAAACCAAAAGCACACATCAAAAACGACTACACCAGTAACACAGGGAAACATGATATTTCTGGGGTACCTAGGTACCTGAGGATTAAGGCTTACTGATACTTGAGGGGGAGGGGAAGTGGAGGAGTGGCAAAGAAAACGGAAGCTACCACGCGATTTAGCGTCTCACGAGCTTCAGGGGAGCTGGGGAAGTGGGGTTTAGGCTGTAGAGATTAGGATGCAAGGGTCTAGAGTACTGTGGTAGGTATGCAGGGCTTAGGGCTTACTGGTGCTGAAGGGGGAATGGGTGAGCGAAAAAGAGCATGGGAACTATAGGGTGCAGGGTTCAGGGTCTAGGCCGCTTTAGCGGATTTAGGTTTTAGGAATGCAAAAAGAACACGGAAAGTAGTGTTCTGGGTTCAGGGATTAGGGCTTACTGATGCTCCAGGGGGAAGAATGAAGGAGTGAACGATCCTGGTCCTAGTCCAGAAGCCAACCCTAAACCCTACGTTCCCAAAGGTTTACAGTTCAGGGTGCTCCAGGGGGAGTGGGGGAGTCAATCTAGGTACTCTTATGGAGGATCAAGCGCCTAATCCCTAAAGTGCGTGTGTTGGAGTGTAAGGTTTAAGGTTCCCTAATCCCCAAACCCTAGAGCCGCTCTTCATCTGCGGGTGCAGCTCGGCTAGGCGGAACTGCCCCTAACCCAAACTCTGAACCCTGAACCCTAAACCCCAAACTCCAAACCCTGTACCCTGAACCCTAAACCCTGAAACCTGAACCCTAAACCCCAAACCCTAAACCCTGTACCCTGAGGCAAACCTCGCAGTTTCTCATGTTTCAGCTACCCTATCAACTGGGTTGCTGTTAAGGAGCTGAAATTAAGGTACCATACTACGGCTATATGGGGTATGTAGAGTGCAGGGTTTAAGTTGCCATATCCTGGGTGCATAGTAAATAAGAGGGTTTCCTTTTCACAGTAACTTCACTGACATTCTTTACCAGTAACCCTGTCAAAGGTTCCAGGGTTATCCCCCTAAGGTCGTACCCTAGGTTTAGGGTTTCGGGTTTAGGGTTTAGGGAGCCTTTTACCGGACCCAAGGAGACTACTTAAGGGTTATGTTGTCGCTTTTGAGGGCACCCTCAAGTAGTTATGACTAGGTACTTGGGCTATCCACACCCCGGACTTGGAGTCGCATAGACTCACCTCAGGAGTGCCTCACTCAGTTGGAACTAAAGCTGCTCTTTCCCGGCCTCGCCAGGGCCATGAGGAGGCAATACGCGGTTTAGGGTTTAGGGTTTAGGTTTTGAACCCGCACAAGCTCTTACCGCGAGGCTTCGCACCCTGAGGTAGTTCGCAGCGTCAGTCTCAGGGAGGTTCACCAGCTTCGCCCGCGTGCTCTATGGGAAGCACGCATCTGAGGCTCTCCAAAGAAGACGAGGTCCCTTCCACAACTATATGGGGAACTTATGAACTATCCTTCCTAGCGTGCACCTAGCGGCAGGGTTAGGAGACCATGTACGGGTTTTTATCGGGTTCATATTGGCAAATGAAAGCAAAGCCAATCGGAAGCAAGACCTCACACTAGGGGGTTTGTTCAAACAGCCTTATTGTTGAAGTACTACTCAACATGATCACGTCTAATCTATATTAGACCCTAAACCCTAAACCCATGAGCCCGTCTAATCTATATCGGACCCTAAACCCTAAACCCTTAACCCATTAGCCCGTCTAATTTATGTTGGACCCTAAACCTGAATCCGGATCGCGTCTAGTCTATATTGGGCATTCTGCAAAACATGCAAGATGCCATGTAACAATAGCTTTCAGAGCTTGGGTTAGAGGGATCTCCAGAAATTTGCGGTCCTTTTTTGAGGGACCCTAAACCCTATGAGGATTCCAAGGGCTCTATAAAACGGGACCCAGATTTTGGAACCCCCAAACTGGCCCTTGAACCTTCAAAGCCCTGAACCTTCGGATTAGGGCTGGGGTACTCGAAGCTCCGGAGTCCGGAGGCTCCAAGTGCGCTGGTGTATGGCATATACCGGGGCAAACACATACCTCCGTCAGGACCTACGTAGGAACCCGGCAATGTTCCAAGTGATCCCCTCCCCCTTCCGGATAAAACCCTCCACTCCTCTGATCCGAAACCTTCCCTGTATAGTATAGCATACCACAATGGGAATACCCAACACTCAAAACCCTAAACCGTGTGGGGGTTTGAAGGTGAGAGGGAGGGGATCACACATCATACGCCCTGCCTGGGGCCTTTGGGCTCGAACTACATGCCAAGATGCTCACTCTGAACCCTAAACTGGGTTGCTGTCAAGGAACTTAAGTCAAGCTACCATAGTATGGGTATATAGTAAATAACAGGCTTTCCTTGCTATAGTAACTTGATTTCAGTTCCTTAACAGCAACCCAGTAAACCCCAAACCCTCAACCCAGTGAACCGCATGCCAAGAGGCTCAGTCTCTGAAAGTCGCTTGTTATTCCGCCTTTCGCGGGCAGTGAGCCTGAGTGGTGGGTTGAGGGTAGGAAGTGGGTTTTGGGCTTAGGGTTCAGGATTTAGGGTTCAGGGTGTGAAGTGGGTTTAGGGGTTTAGAGTTCAGGGTTTAGGGTTGAAGGTGTGAAGTGGGTTTAGGGTTTAGGATTCGAGGATTGTGGAGGTTTTAGAAGTTTGGGCCTTCAGGGATTAGGATTCAGAGCTTGCCGCCTACATTTTTGTTGTTCATGGTACGTCCTCTACTGCCCTTCCTCAGACGGGCCTAGTACTCAGTATGCTCGCTTCCACAAGGAAGCTTCCCTCCAAATAGGGGCCCTGTGTGGGGAGTCCCCATAGTAAGGATTCCAATATACCCTAAACCCTAAACCCTTATATATCGGGGTCTGTCTTGGGAACCACCTAAGACTGGGCAAACTACTTCAAGTGCTTTTGCTTCAGGATTGGGCAAAACTTTGCTTGTGGGGTTTTGGGAGGACTTGCCAAGTACAGTGCCAAAAATGGAGTTTATACTGGGGTTCTGCAGGGTTTAGGGTGTAGGGGCTATATACCAAGAAATCCCATTCACCTGAGTTTTGACCGACTACCGCCTGACCCCGCCGAGTAAGCCGGCAAACGACTTTCAGGCTCAAGCCCGGTGATTGGGACGATTAGGATTCTGTACCCTACCCAAAACTCATGGGAACATAATACAGTAGGGTTTACAGTAGAATATGTTGGCCCTTATAACCCAGAAGAGGAATTAGGGGCTCTTGGATAACCTACTGTAAACTCTACTGTAAACAATTGTGAAGACAAACCTGACATGGAAGCTTATGGGGGCTACATGGATTTCTGTGTCGTCGTTTCGGGGAGGGTCGCCCCCCAGCTGGAAAGCAGCTTCCTCAGAGTATAAGGGTCCAGGTACCTCAAGAACAGCACGTAGTTTGGGCCAAAATGGGTTCCCATAGGTGTTGTACTCTTTGAGTACTTTGATTTCTTAGGGAAGAAGATCATTTCCACGACGCTCTCCCTAGGGAAGGCTTCATTGGCTTGCGTGGTTTTTTTCAAATCCCCCACAGTGAGGCTGACACACTTTGTCACCTTGAGGGTCCAGTTATAGTCCCCCTTAAGTAGATAGAATATGGGGTTTTTGGAGATCTTATTATATTTTACCCAAAGCCAGATTCTATCTACTTAAACCCCCTAAAACCTAAACCTAAACCGCGTTCGTGCTTTATTCGGGGTCTGAGTTGTAGATTCCTGCAATTGGGTGCTTGAAAACGCTCGGGACGGTATAGGATCACCTCCATCGCAAATATTCTAACAACATTCCCATGATGAGTGATCTCAAAGGCCTGAACCCTCAACTTTAGCCCTAATCGCTTACCCCCCAATAACATGAGCTAGAGTCTTAACTCCTAGTATCCTCCTTAGTAACCCCTATAATAATTCCTCCCCCGAATAATCCCCGACATAACCCCATTAAGGAGTTTAGACTATAGCTCACATGGAACCTGGTAAAGCTGCTAGGTTCCCCAGTAACACCTTAATACTAAGGGTACCCTTTTTTCCTAATGTTCGGCCTAAATAAGGAAAACCCAAAATGCAAAGGGAAAAGGGTACTGATTTGGTACCCTAGTCTTGAGGTCGCAGCTTCTTTCCTCCTTTCGGCATCGTGAGCCTCACGTCTCTGTTATCTTGGGAACTTGGGCGGGACTACCTGGTGCTTCATCACCCTAAACCCTAAACCCCTCCCCTAAGAATCAAGGCAACCAGCCCCTTGATAACAAATATTCCCGCTAATATGCAATGGGGTGGTTGTCAAGATTATGGTTCCTTTTTGGATCCCTATTATAATACGGCACCTAATATTTAGGGTACCCAACATGAGACCATAATCTTGATACCCACCCAATGGTGCTATACTGGGAGGCTTATGGTTGAGGGGGTTAGCTGTTTTTTGTAGGAAGAAAGAATGGATGCCGGTAGACGCCCCTAGAGTTTCTCCTGCAATCGTGCCTATAACCCCTTTCCTCAGTCGTTACTCAGCACCAGACAACTCCCGCAAGACAACTCCCCGAAATTTTATACCCTAAACCCTCAACACTTAATCCTTAACCCAAAACCCTAAACTCTAAACCCTTAATCCTAAAGCCAAACCCTAAACCCTTAATCCTCAACCCCAGCCCCTAAAGCCTAAACCCTAAACTCTAAACCCTGAATCCTAAACCCAAACCCTAAACCCGTAATCCTTAACCCCAAACTCTAAAGCCTAAACCCTTAATCCTTAACTCCAAACCCCTTAACCCTAAACCCTTTGTCCTAAACCCTTCCCTGGGAACCCTCGGCCCCCGAAACCCTAAACCCTAAATCCTACTGTTACAGGATGGGGGCAGTACCCATCAAATGCAGCTCCAGCCTCTGCTGTACGATCTTCCACTTGCCGAACCCTGCCGCGGCTCAGGTGGAGTTATAGTCTGAACTGCTTAAAGGAGATTATATAGGGTTCAGGAATTAGGGTCTAAACTCCCTGAAGGGGGGATTGTGTAGGGGAGTGTTATGGGGGTTATTAAGGGGGATATGGAGTTACGGGAATTTTAAAGTGGCGAGTTGCCGGGTGGGTACTCTTCATTAGGTCTAGGCAAGCGTTGTTTTGGGAGATTGGGGGTACATATGATGTGGGTGTTTTTATGCTTGCACGTGGGAAGCAACCCGCCCAAAACATCATTGGGCGGAGCTTTCTCAGAACTTCCAAAACATTTTGATTAAGAGTGTAGGTGAATTCATGTTTGGAACCTCTGTAGAAGGGTGCGTGGACAACGTAAACAGAGAGCTTATGAAACATCATGACAAGGACAGACAAAGTTCATAGCCCCACAACTAAGAAGGCAACTCGTTTAGGAAAAAATGATAAGGCGTTTTTGAGGTTCCATGTTAGTTAAAGTGTTGCCTTGAACGGGCTGCAACTCAACTTTGCCAGTTCATTTTGTGTGTTCTATGTGAGCCATAATCTAAATTCCTAGTATCCCCCTTAATACTACATAGTCTATATAACCTTTGGAGACGTAAGCGATGGGACATCATCCCGGGAACTACTCATATACTCCCATGCTATAAACGCTAAACCCTAATATGCTGGTATACTCCCATGCTACACGTAATCCCCAGACACCTTTCTGGTCGCTAGCTTAGAGGGACTTTAGGAGGGACCCCTTCTAGGGACCCTTAGTCCCATTGCCATATATAATCCTTATATAGTCATTATATAGCCCCTTTTTCCCTAGGTAATTCCCATATTAGCCTCCATAAGCTTCAAGGGTCCTTATTAGAGGCCCTCCTAAAGTCACCCTAAACCCCAAACCGCGTTTAGTGTACCTCCATCTTCGGAAGCTCATACAAAATTCCGTTTCTGTAGACTGTCGCCTAGTAAGCACATCTTTTGGCTATTTGGAGCTGCTGCAAGATTGTGGATCGAGGGAATCTTGCTCCACATGAAGCTCCAAAACGGATCCAAAAATTAGATCCCCTAGATTCAGCCAGGGAATTTCAGTATGTGTGGCTATTCCGTGACCTCCCACAAATCTGTGTTAAGGCGGGTAGGACCCCTAAAATAACCCTAAACCCTAATCCCTAAACCCTGAACCGAGAATATCATCCTTCCTTGGAGGTTGTGTTTGGGGGCTTCCTGAACCCCAAGACCCCAGACCTCTATAACCCAAACCTTTGAAGAGTTGCCAACTGCGCGCTTCTTTAAATGCAGCCTCTACCAAAACCTCCCTAAGGATCTAAAAAAACCCATTACTACATTGGGGAAACTAGAGGATTATTGAGAGGTTCCATTTTTGGACCCTGTACCCTTACTCTAAACCCCTAAACCCTAGACCCTTAATCTTGGGAGGTTCCATTTCTTGGATCCTTTTGGGGGGTCTGGGTATGGCTCTGAAGGCGATCAAGATGTTCCAGAAACCCAGGCCTTCCAAGACCCCAACATCCTGGGTATAGTTAAGGAACCTACAGTCAGCTGCCATAATATGTGTATATGGGGTTCAGGGTTTAGAGTTTAGGGCTTAGAGTTTAGCTTAGGGTTTATCTCCAAACGCAGACTTCTGGCATGAGAGCATGCAATGTCAGTAAGCCCATCCACAAAAGCCTCACTGCAGTTAGTTTGCTGCGAGCACAGTAAACCTGGATTCGGGTGTGGCAAACCTTTTTGAAGCATGTTCACACATTTAGTCACCTGTGGACACAGAGGCTCTTCTCAATCTTGTTTATACATTGGGTACTGCCCCCCCCTCCCCCGTAATAACAGTTGGATAATAATTAGAATATGGTTATCTATAGCCCTTCACAGGACCCCTAAACCCTAAACCCTAATAGAATCCATAATATAGCCCTCAATAGGACCCCTAATATAGACTGTTACTAAAAACATTATAACCCCTATAATCCCTTATATAATCCCAGTTTCCATTTCATTTTCCATTTTCTTTTCCATTTGATTCTCCATTATAGGGCCCTAAACCCTATAGTATCCCCAAATAACCTAAACCCTAAACCCCAAACCCTGAACCCCTAAACCCCACTATTGGGGTAATATTGGGTACCATAATATATCCATTATTAAGGGGGATCTAGGACTGTTACTGGGTGGGGTCAGTACCCAATTTATCCAGACCAACAATGCAACCCCAACAGTTCAAAGCTTTCACCTCGAAGAAGTAAGCAAAATAAACCTTGACCCTAGGGTTTAGGGTTTAGGGCCCAGAGCTTAAGTCATAAACCCTAAGAATTAAAACTTAAACCCTGAACTCCAAGATTTGGTGTTTCAATGGTTCTGTTGGACACTCTATGGTCGTACGCCTAAAACGTTCCCCTAACATGATCCCAATATAGGCCCCCTGTTGACAAATTACTAAGGTCCTTAAAGGGTTTAGGGTTTAGGGTCCCAAAATCCAGGGTACGACCCTAAGGAATATGACCCTAAAATCCTTGAGTGTTTAAACATCCCACAGGCTTACCTACTAAACGTGTCTCTTAAACGTAGACGGTGGATACTGCCCCCTAGAACAGTCCCGCAACATTCTTCTAACTGAAGTAGTATGATAGCCTGCGCTGGTGGGCAGCATTCAACGTAAAGCTAAAGTGAACACCTGCAGCTTTCAAACACGGCGGCTGCACGAATGCGCGGCCTTGCACGCCCTCCACCACTAAAAAATAATAAATGCTTTGGGCCTCCCTAAATGGCAGAGACACATGGTTCATGGTTCAGTGTTCTGGGCATTTTCTCATTTTCTAGGGTTGTTATGATCATATTGAACAGTGTAAGATTGTGACACATAGCTTCAGTCATATACCAGTGGTTGCTTAGGCCATCCGGTGGGTCGCCCTCCTTGACATCACCGCTCATCTGTGCTCTGTGCTCAACATGCATGTTACATGCCATGTGGAATGTGGCTGTTACTCTATGCGGAAACATGGCACACCATCTTGCAGACTACATGCATGGCGCGCCATTTGACATGCACGTTTCATGCCATGTAGAATGAAGCAGTCGATCCTGCGCGACATGCTTCTGGAACACTTGAACAAGATGGCGCCTGCGCAGCGAAATTAACAAACGTGACGCCAAATTGTTCCCGGTGAATGTGAAAATAAGAGACATTGTACGCATTGGAACTGCGAACTTCAAAATGCTCACCCATGTAACTCGCAGCATGCATTCACATAGTGTGCCCCTTGGAGATCACTGGATTTCATCCGCTTTCTGTAAGCCGCGGGCCTAAATTACTAACCTAACTATCTCAAGATCTGAAGAGACATCCTGGGACCGCTGGTCATGCACTAGTGTCTAAGGCCCAGACACTGCTTAGTTGCAAGGAAGACCTGCAACAATGTCATTCAGTCGTGGGGGCTGTCACGTCAAATGCATACATGCAAAGTCGGGTTCTTCCCTCCATGCTGAAAGTTGCACTGTTGCCTCTTCTCGCATGTGGACCTGTGACAAATGTGCCGTATATGGTGATTTAAAAGGTACTTGCTGGGCGCAGCTACGTCGTAGCCGTGCCACAGGCCCGTGAACCAACAGATCCCAACCAGATCGAAACTTTCAGCCTCTGGCTAAACAGACCAAAATGCTTGCAGATTCTTTGAGACCATCTGGAAATGGAGCTGTGTTGTAAAGAAAACAGGATGCACTCGTGCGTCAAAACGGGTGGTATGTGTTCCACAATAATTCACTCCTAACGTCAACCAAAATGTTGGAACATAGCCCAGTGTGTACGACATGTGTGCTTGACACTGAGATTCATCTACTCGAGAGATAGTCTGTGTGTAAGTGCAACGCTGCAAATTCATTTATTGTCTCTCTACTGAAATCCTAGATTTGGGTTTTCCACTTCTGGCAAGCGCATGGATCCTGCATGGCAGCTGGTTTGTTTTTTCGTGGGTTTGTCCTCCCAATGCTGGAGCCTTCAAATTTTCGACGACAAATCTAGTTTCGCCCGCGATTAGATCTATCCACTCTATGTTGAATCAGCCTTTGAGTCACCCCCGCTCTCTGTAACTTGAGGATATGGTCTAAACTCCCTAAAGGGGAGTTATATAGGGAACTACTATGTAGGGAGCTAGCCCCTACCATCCAAAGGACATAACTTTGAATCCGCAGAAAATTGTTTCGAATCCTCACAATCTGCCGATGACTTCAAATCAGAGCATCTGCTGGCTCTAAGAAATAGACGCTTAGACATTTCTAACCCAAACCCGTGATTAATAAATCCCCTCCCCTTGATAGGGATTGTAATAGGGATCCTAATCTTAAGGCCCTTAAAAGGAGAGGGTCTATTAATCATGGGTCTACATTATCATCTTGCATCAGAACTTCACGATGGCAGAACATGTGTTACTTGCAGACGCCAAGCCTTCCATGGAGCTGATTCGGCTTCGTTGCTGCCTGGCAGTGCCATAAACTTGGAGTCGCGGCCGCTCCGAAAATAAATGCATGAAGTACCATAACATCAAACCCTCTCTATACGATTCATCTTTGACAAGTGAGGCTAACATACGTGCAGATACTGGATTATGCTGGTAGAATGGGAGCCAGAGACAGAGCGAGAGAGAGAGAGAGAGAGATATATATATATATATGTCTATCATATACATATATATACATACATATGGCGAGGAGGGAATGAATCAGTGTTCTGGCTTCTGTGTCTACTAGAAGAGGGCCCCTGCGGCGAACTGCTAAAACCAACCAATTTCTATTTCCATGGGAAGTGACCATCTTGGTGGGCTTTGTTGAAACTTACCCTCCCGGAAACTAACATGGAAACCCAAAAGAGGCCCTATAAAGACTACAGTCCCTTTGAAAAGGGGCTATATGGGTTTCCATGTTAGTTTGGGGGAGTGTAATGTTTTAGGAAATAGGTTCCAAACAGCGCCCATAGACTCGACTCCAGAAAGGACGGCGTTCGATCCCCAAGGTAATGCTTGGAGGGTCCAACGGACTTAGGAGGGTTTAGAGTTTAGGGTTTGGGGTACCCTAAACCCTAAACCCGTTGATAACCCCTCTATCTCTGCCCATTGTAACCTGCTTACCAAGTCCCCCTGACCCGAAATTCGAAACCCTAAGCTCTAAACCCTAAATAATACAGTAGCTTCCATTTCTCTTCAATCCTGACTCCTAAAGCTTAAGCCCTAAACCCTAATCACATAGTAGCTTCCATTTGCTTCCCCATTAATTACCTTACCTACCAAGCCCTCTTGACTCCGCAAGCAACACTGCTTCTACTGTCTTTTAAACGGATCCACCATTGAAGTTGTAGTCTACATTTCCTCCATGGTCTAGGGGATTGGGCTTAGGGAATTTACTGGTCATGCGTTCCTAATATTAGAATCTATAATAAACTACAAAAGCCTAAACCCTAAAGAGGGACCCCTATGTCCATTGTTAAGGGTCCCTTACTAAGGCTGATATTGACAGTAGCCCATTTAGAGAAAGTCCACACACCTTAGCTCTACAACCTGGTTGCGACATGAACCTATTGAAAGCTCTTTTTTTTCAGCGGCTAGCCTCCGACTGAAGGGAGTTCAATATGGACAGTGGAGTCATATGCAAAACCTGAATGCAAATTCTTAGCTGAAGCTATGCGAGGTTTCCTGGGAACTGGTTGGAGGGCGAATAAAGTACATGTAAAGTTTTTCCTGCCTACTGACCAGCACCTGAAGCCATTGGCCGAACAAACAGATCTTGAACCCGGCATCTTCCCCTGAACCCTATACCCTAAACCGCGTGGGATCAGCATAGCCAACAAGTCTGGTCCAACAACCCCCCCTAATCATAACCCCGTTGCACGAACACACATTTTCACAATCTAGTACCATCTTTGCATTATGGGGAGTAGCTTTCATTAGGCAGGGTGGGAGGTTCGGGGCCTAAAGCATAAAACCAACATAGATTTGTAGTTTCCAGTTTATTTTTCCATTTGCCTATATATCGCTATAAACCCTAAAAGGGGGTGGGTGGTTTTATAATTAGGGTAAGGAATTAATGTAAATTTTCGAGCTTGCCATCGTTCAGCCGATTGTGCCCCAAAAGTCGTCATGTATCCCCAAGTCTTAAGGCTTAAGGGAAATTCCAGGTGGGCAGTTACCAGGTGGGTATCATTATGTAAGGCTCTCGGTTTTTCGGGAGCATCAATTGTTCTTCAGCTATGTAAGGCTCATGTGGAGGAAACTGAAATGTTTCTGGTAAAATACGACTTACACCTAACATTCAACGTGCACCCCAATGTGCTGGGCTACAAAAGGTGCTGGGGAAGTTCGATATGAGGGTTTAGGGTTTAGGGTTTTTCTGAAAATATTCGCTGTATGCAACCTAATAGGGACCCCATAATTCCTCGTATGGCAGTTTCCCCACATAAGGGGACCCCAATAATATAGACCCCAAACTACTACAATCCTTATTATAGGGACCCCCAAAATGGTGTCCCTAACAATAGTCGCTTCATATCCCTGAAATTCCTAAGGTACCCTGTGTTGAGTAACTTTCCTATTGGTAAAGGGATTCTGGACTATGAGCTCCCAGCTCCACATACATCAATCTACTGCACATAGGGTTTAGGATTTAGGATACATGTTACCCAAGTCCCCTTACAGTCAAGTGTCTACTGTAAGGAGCTAGTATAACTCGTACTGCCTGCATAGTCTGTTGACAAGCTCCTTTCCACTCAGGATTCGACTAACCCTTCCCTTGCGTGGCAACACTTTGCTGTTCGATAGGAAGATTTAACAATGCAACCTTGCTTTTAACCGGGGGAAATGTTTGCACATGCAGGGGAAGGGTTGTGACTCACTTTATGAATTGTGCAAAAATGTTTTCCGGACCCCCGACATGGAAGTATCTCAAAAATAGGGATGGCTGCAATGTCCCTATAATTCCCCTTACCTCCCGCATATTCTGGAGAGTCCTTAAGGACCCTCTTTTGGCCTAAGCCCGTCATATAAGCGTAAGGCCAAAACTGGATTTAACCTTCTTCGGACTGTTTCCATATCCTTACTTATGAACCTCCCAGCCCTAAAAATAAATCTTTCCCTTAGTCTATGAGTCTATCGTGGTACTATATCGAGGTCATTTAGTTGTAGGGTGGTGGTGGGTTCCTCATTCGGGGAAGGGTTATACCTCTGAGCCACTCGCACTTGGACGTTTGACTTGAAACGCCCCTGCTGAATTTCAGGACCCAAGACCTAAAAGCTTCAACCCTAAACCCTGAACCATACCCTAAAACTCCAACGATAAAAACATGGAAGCCATTACTCAAGTCTCTCAGAAGTTACCTTCATGGGATTATTGTTTCTCTAATGGAAAGTAATCGCCTAAGCCCTACTAGACTGTTCCCAGATTAGGGGGTTTGGGGTGCCTGAACCGAGTAAGATTGCACAGATCTTTCATGCTGCTTCTCACCAAGGAAGATATTCTCTCATTATATATTGCGGACTATACGCCCAACCCTGAACCCTAAACAACAAATTCAATGTTGCCAGATAACCTACCCTAAACCCTAAACCCCAAACCCCTAAACCCTAAACCCCTAAACCCTAAACCCCAAACCCTAAACTCTAAACCCTAAACCCGTTAGGGCAGGAGCTGACCTTGGGACTCCGCATAGCTCAGTGTGGGAATTTCTCTCAAAACTGTCCCTACATAGTCTTAAAGGGGACCCACCATAATCCCTACATAATGTTTAGGGCTTGGGGGCTTGAGGGTTTAGGGTTTAGGCCTAGCTGGCTAGTTAGGTTCTCCAAGGGATCCAGATTTTGACAAACTCCCATGGTCATGGTTCATTCGGTAGAGGTGTGAGACGGCCACGTCGCAATGGCATGGATTGCGCCTGGGGTTCGGGCTTGGGGTTCAGGGTTTAGGGTGGTTTTGTGGTGGAGGACCAAATAGTCAGGAAAGACCTTGGAACGTTGCATGGAAGTTGAGCTGGTACACATAAGGGGTTAAAGGGATTATATTATAATCAGGCGAGGTAGGCTTATTACTAAACACGAGTGCTGTCTGTCATAGTATTTACAAGGGACCATAAGGGATGAATTACCTGACTATCACTTGGGTTTCCCCTAGCCTAATCCCTCATCTTAACCCAAAACCCTAAATCCCAAACCCTAGCTCTGAACCTCGACGTGGAGTTGTGCTGGAATTTGACACCTTCACTGAGAACCGACAGGGTTTTGCTATTAAGACACATGTTTTCAAAAAAGGGGGCGGGGTGCGACATAAACACGGGCACGTTGCAGTCCTCATGATAATCCCTAAGCCGTAAACCCTAAAAAAGGACTACCAAGAAGGAGCCCTGAGTTTTTGGAAATCCCACGCCACGTCCATCTTACCATTGGGTCCTAAAACCCAGCTGCCTGCAGCAGCCGTGCTTGAAACGCTCGCAAAATCTGTCATGACAGAAGCATACCGCAGACTGCAAAAAAAGCCCCGCTACATGCTTCAAGCTCTGATCCCGAAACCCCAGCCCCTGAAGCGTACAGCCCGCAAGTCCTGTACGAGAGCTTATGCAACCCTTACGACATCCCCTATGTCCCCTTTATGATCTCAATATTTATCCTAGAATCCCCATGGATTCCTTGTCTTTAGAGCCTTCGCCCTAAACTTCTCAAACCCTAAGCCTCAACCTCTGGGTCAGCCACCATGCCAACAACAAGGTTTCAGGGACCGAAACTCAAATATCAACAGTCTCTGGGTTGTACCCCTAAGGTCGTACCCTCAAAAGGTTTCCCTAATATAGCCCCAATATATATGAGCCAATGTTATCCCCTAGAGTCCTTTAAGAGGATCCCCAAACCCAGGGGTACAACCCTAGGGTACAAGCCTGAAGCCAAGGGGAGGGGGTTTGTTAGTCAGGGGTCTACACCCTAAACCCTAAACAGTAGTTTCCATTCTATTGTCCATTATCCCAATATGAGCTATACTCTAAACTCCTAGCATCTCCCTTAACCTCTATAATACTCCCCTCTGGAAACTCCTATATACCTCCCTTTAAGGAGCTTAGACCTACAGCTCATATAACCCAAATATTACCCCTAGAATTACAATCCCGACGCCTTGATCTTAACAACCCAAGAGATATGACGAAGGGGATTACAAGAACTCAAAACCCCTAAAGGATCCAACAAATGGAACCCCCTAATGATCTCCCCGTTTCCCCAATGTAATCATGGGTTCATATTGGGGGGGGGG
>CAJNIZ010043450.1:30385-45754 GCA_905231905.1 Symbiodinium pilosum
TCCCAAAATGGGGGAAATTTATGTAGGGCTCCGGCTCCGTATTATAATGGGAACCCAAATATAGGACCCCGTATTATAAGGAATTTAGACCAATACCCGTGCACACGCAACTCCCCGCAGAAACGCTGCAGCGAAACGCGCAGGTACAAAGCGTCTCAGCAGGTAGGTATACACCACACTCAAGTTACAACAGCTTTGGGCTTGCCATAAACCCCAAACCCAGGGTGGACGGCTTCATAGGGACTATACTATACTTTGGATAACCCCCGCGCCTGTAATAGTGACCACAAACACATTCACCAGAAACGACTATACCTAAGGGGTATACAAAAAGATAGAGAGATAAGGGTAGATCACACACAAGTGATAGCTACTGCTCACCCTTAAGTGAGCCATAGTCTAAACTCCTAGAACCCCCCTAAATGACCCCAACACTACTCCCCAATATAATCCCCTTCAAGGAGGTTAGGCTCTAGCTCAAATTATTGTAGGATCCTCCATACCCCTCCTACAAGTGCCCTAAACACTAAGCCCCAAACCCTCAACCTTCCATACCCACCATAAAAGTATCCTAAACCCCAAACCCTAAACCCTCCATACCCATCCTAAAAGTATCCTAAACCCTAAATCTTAAACCCCAAACCCTCCATACACCTCCTAAAGTTATTGGGCCTTCCTTCTGAGCACACCCGAAAAAAGATTTAGGGGCTTAGATGTCTGTGTGGGTTTAGGCTACTATAGGGTTTAGGGGTTTGTATTACATACCTACCCAGTCTCGGTGTAGCATGGCGCTACCGACGTGTGGCGCGCGTGCTCCGGCGTTGAAACGTGCCCCCGAGGGGACTTCTGAACGCGGGGCCCATGTCTCCACCCTAGCAACCCTAAACCTTAAAGCCCAAAGCCCTAACCCCTCAAACCCTAAACCCTAGCAACTAGCAACCAGTCTGGCTTAGCGCTGGGTGTCGTGGACTACGCGATGGTGCAAGATTTTTTCCATCCACAGTTTATTGTATGCTAGCTATAAATTAACAGGGCACCTCCATTATAGACTTCAACACGCTTTAGAGACTTATTGAATAGCGACCTCCAGAAGAAGAAGGTACACCAATTTTTGGGAACCCCCCCCCCCACGCCTTCAACAAATGAGATGCTTCATACCAGAAGCCCGAAGCAAGGGCTACGCTTCGAACACCTACATTCACGCCCCAAGAGTCCACTTCCCAGATTTGGTAGCCTCTGCATATGAAGGGCTTGGGGTTTAGGGTTATTAGGGCTCCTTACTTGGAGAGTCAGGGAGACTTAGTAAGGAGGTTAATATTGGGGATAACTAGGGTCCTTAGACGGATTATGGGGGTTATCAACCTACTTACAAAGTCCCTCTGACCCTCAGTACAGTATAGTATAATATTAATATAGTATAATATGGAGTCTAGAAGCTTACGCTTGGAAGCGCTTGGCAGTACTAAAGAACCCCTAGACCCTAAACCCTGAAATCCTGAACCAAAATCCCTAAACCCTAAACCTGAAACCCTAAAGCCTTCCCTAAGCCCTGAACACTAAACCAAACACCCGAAAATCCTAAATCCTGAAACAATAAACCCCAAATCCATCCCTAAGCCCGAGCCTCAGACCCTAAAACCCTCAACCCTACAATCCGAAAAACCGTAAACCCTAAGCACCTGAGCCCTAAACTCATAACCTTGGTGACATAGGGCCGCCCTAAGCGTCCCGGCACGTTCCCGGGTCGACTAAGGAATTTTCGGATCATCTTCAGAAGTCAGAAAGCAAGTTTCAGGGTTTAGGGTCTAGGAATTAGGATTTCCTTCAGAAGTCGAGGCCTAGTACAGCCTTGGGAAGCTTCCTAAAATTCGGAGCTTCTATTCAGAGAGGAGAACCAACTGAAAAGGTGAATTTTTATTTAGTGGCTGATATGAATTCTTGTTGCCGAAATACCATTTCGGGGGTTCTCATCATAAGAAGCACAGTATATTCGGGCCCACCTATTCACGGAAATTACCCTAAACCCTAAACCCTAAACCAAGGATTAGCTGGGGATTCTTTGGGGATCCAGACAGTCCCAAGTGTTTAGGGTTTAGGGTGGAGGGTTTGGCAATAAACTCCAGGAATTATTTCACATGCGCCATGTCTGGAACCCCCATGCAGAAACACGCAATCACATGAGCTATAATCAAAATTCCTAGTATCCCCCTTAATAAGGCCTATAATACCCACCTGTATAAACCCCTATAGAACCCTTGTAAGGACTTAAGACTATAGATCCGAAATCCGACAGATAGGAAACGGGACAGCTGGCTGAGGCATCTGTGCAATGAATGAAGGTGGGGGTTTCCCAAAATTAGGGTTGCCATCTTGGGGGGTCCCCATAATGAGCATTGTAATATCTGGGGGTTTACTTTGGGGCCTCCCTATTTTAATTTTGGGAAACTACCCAGGGATTAGCAGGGAAAGGGGGAGTATCAGGGTTGAAGCTCCCATAGGGCTGGATGCCTGCTCTATCCTACGCAATCAAGTGGCTACTTAATATTCTCGACACAGAAATGCCACCCACACTTTCAGGCAGTTTCCGAGAAAAAAGAGGGTGGAGCGCGCTGAACGAGATGAGGGTCAGGGTTCAAGCAAGACACCTCCGCCGGTCCTCAAGACATTGGAACTAGGCAGGTATACCATGAAACCCTAGCGCTATACTTCTATATGCAATGTCGGTCATAAGGGACTACCAAATACTACGTAGTTATACTGGGTTGGCCCCTAAAGCCCTTTGAAAAAATATTAGTATATAGGGTCCCCTATGAAAGCCATTAAGGGAAAATATTAAATATCCCAGGGGCCTACCCAGAGTCATACCTTGGAATTATCACCACCTAGCATTGGGAAGCCATGTTCGGCTTCTTGGCCACTGTGAGGCCTGAAACGGCGTCGATACTTTGCGACAAAGCCAGACGCTTGAGCCGGTTGATCTTTGTATGTAGGGTTTGTTTGGCTTAGGGGTTTAGGGCTTAGGGGGCTTATGGATTTAGGGGTTTAGGGTTGAGGGTTTAGGTCGGGCACTGCTAAGTCCCCTGCCGCCCCAAGTCTATAAGTACATGTCCTAAGGTCGATATATCCTTATATATCGCTCCGTAACTCCCTGCAAGTCCCCGCAAGCCACCTCCCCCCCTCCAAAAAAAACAATATAAATCATGCTTTTCCAGCTCTCAACCTAAACCGCAAACCCTATACCTTTATCTCTAAAGCCTATACCCTAAATCCTATACCTTAATCTCTATACCTTAAACCCTAAACCCTAAAGGCCACGGATGATGCTGAGGCTCGCTGTCTCCGACATCAATATCTACATTAAGAAGGGTTTAATAGCCCCATAATCAGCCCCCTCAGAGGGAGTTCTAGGGATGTACCGAAAGCGAGTTCTAACGATGTACCGGGTTTAGGGTTCGGAAGAGGCATTTGGGAACCCCAGCCCTTAAAATTGGAGTTGGGTTCCGAGACGCTGGCACCTTCCGCCGCCCTAATATCAGACTTCGGGTCTTCCAGGCTAGGTAGGCCTATTCTGAAACACTACTGTTGTCTGCAACAATAACTATGAAGGACTGTAAGATACTGCTTCAAGGCTTGAAGGACTGTGTATCCGTAAGCCCTAAACCCTTAACCCTAAACCCTTAAGCCTAAAGCGCGTTTCAATGGAGTTACCAGTTCCCCAATAAAGGTGGCCTACTTAATAGCCTCCTTTATAACCTGCTTACTACGCAGCTTCGGGTTTAGGGTTACGACGCCCCTGGAGCTCTGAGTATAGTGCAATCTGTAATCGTAATGATGATGAGGGGCTATCTGAACCCCAAACGTGGGTAAAATAATAACACCAAATCCATTATAAAAAAAAACAGCCCAAAAGGCAATTATTGTACATACTTTTGGGGTTCAGGTAGAGGTTCATACCCACTTACAACTTGGACTGTCTTAAAATAGGTCACCTCAATTCCTCAGTTTTCAATGCCATGGGGTTCAGGGCTTAGGGCCTGTACAAACGGCTGTTTATAACCCCTACATGTCCCCTGTACAACCCGTTATAGTAGTTTCCAATTTGATTTCCATTATCCCTATATGGGCCATAATCTAAACTGAACCCTATATGAACTATAGTCTAAACTCCTAGTATCCCTCTTAATAACCCCTATAGTAGTCCCTTATATCATCTCCTGTAAAGTATAGCTCATATAATCCCAAATGGTAGTTTCCATTGGACAGCTGCCCAAGGAGTCTGGCGAGTTGAGATTAGTCTAGGCCTCCGGTATATGCTCGGACTTGCCGCGCGTCGCAAACGCAAACTGTAAATGCGAAACACTTCTAAACCTGGTCCCAAATTGCGACTCCTAGAACCCAAAAGCCCTGAAAAAATCAGCAGCCCTAAACATTCCCGAATGTGGGGCAATGTGAGGTCTGAATACTTAGAATACGGGCGGGAATCTTTTGTATAACAGTGTCAAAAGATTGTAAGGGGATACTTTTAGCTTGTACACCCTAACCCTGAACCCCATACCCCTTGAAACCCTGGAGGCCCCAGAAGCTCTACGTAATTCATCGACTTAGAAACCCGGCCCACTATACCCTGAACACGGTTTAGGGTTTAGGACCCTGAAACCTAAACCCTCCGGCCTAAACCTCAAGGTCTAAGAATTAAACGCTAGATACTCTGATCCCTGAGCCCTAGACCCTTCAAACAGTACAAAGCCTGATTTCTGAGCCGACGCAAACGCTACAATCCGAGCTTAGCTTGGAGGCCTCTGTGCTCCTGAAACACCCTGCAGGGTCCAAACGCCCGAAGATATCTCCGGTAAGTTTGCTTGTTGCTGTTAAGGAGCTCACGCCAAGGTACCATAGTATGGTTCTACACAAGTAATGAAGTAATATGCAAGTTCTGTTTCTGTGGTGGCCCGACGACTTGGTACTTTAGGGGTATCTTCAGTACATAGAAATCTTAGCCCACCTTACCCTAGGAAGAGAAAAGGATCCTTTGTTACATAGATGTAAGGAATCCCATACCCCCAAATAGTACACAGGATCCCTAACATTGATCCAGAAAACCCTAAACCCTAAATCCTTTAGGTCTGAACCTGCAGGCATAAGTATGTGCGGGCCACGCCAGCACTGAGGTAGCCCGCGCCCGAAGCCGATCTACCCTGGGCGGTTGTGTGGGTTGCCCTAAACCCTAAGACCCTAAAACCCTGAACCCTAAAACCCCAAACCCTAAGACCTTAAACCCTAAAGCCTAAAAACCTAAACCCCAAACCTTTTTTGCTGCTTAGGATCTATCTGGGTTTAGGGGTAACTACTCCTTGTTTCGGGGGTGAAAGATCTTTTCTACGGTTTCCTGGCGCTTTCTCGAAAAGCATCTACGGTTTGGAGGCGTGCCACGTTCCTTAAAAGGAAGTCGTGCAGTCAGGGATTCCAGAGATATACACAAGGAAATTGTTCCGTCCGTGGGATGTTTTTAGAAATGCCCCGGAACCTTCTTGACTTGTAGGAAGTGCCACAATCGTCGAGCGGGAGGTCTAGCATGGTAGATAGCAGCTTGGTAGCCGCATAGCAAGCCTATATAGACCTCATGTGAGCTACAGTCAATATTATGCGCATGATGAATGGACATTGGTTCCTCCTAGGAAGGATTTAAAGGACTATACTAAACGACCAAAGGGACCCCTATGTCCACTCTGAATGGTCCCTGGTAACCTTGTTGCTGACAATAGTTTACAGATTTTAATGGCCCTATAGTGTCCTTGTATACCAGAATGTTGTAGCCCTTACATTGAAGTACCCATGTGGTAACTAACAATCTGATCAACACCTAGACAAGGGCGGATACTAATTTGGGGCAGCTCTAATCGCTTGACCCCAGAATGAAAGCGTGCGACCAGTTTTCATTATTGAAAGGCTTCAATAGGGCTTCGTTCAAAGCTATATGAGGGATGGTCAACTTCATGGCACCCTGAATACTAAGGGGCTTATTGAATTATTGGTGGGAGCACAAAAACGGACTGTCATTTAAAAAGCGCCCATATGGCTGTGAGTCAAAACACCGCTTGTTACAAACTCCTTTGTCGCGGCCTGTTGCTACATACCTTTGTCGTGAATGATTGGCGCAGGTATGCCCTACAAAAGAACCTTGTCGCAAAGGTGCTTGTCGCAAGCCAGGAGATTCTGTCACAAACCTATATCGCGGAATGGCCGCTCAAGCCTGTTACAAACCCTGTAGTTTTGATTCACAGCCATATGGGTACTTCCAGCTAGACCGTGGTCAAACATGCATGTTTGGATTGGGGTATGTTTCGGGGGCATGTTTCGGGGTATGTTTCGGGATATGTTTCGGGGTACGTTTCGAGGTATGTTTCGGGGTATGTTTCGTAGTACTGGGCTCTTGAAAGGGACTTTGTGGGGGGTTTGTATTGGGGTATGCATCGAGGTAGGTATCGGTGTATGTACCCATAAATATTGCAGGCACCCACAACAGGACCATGACAACCCTAAACCCTAAACCCAAAGCCCCAAGCCCCCAAACTCTGAGCCCTCAACTCTACGCCCTAAACTCTAAATCCTGAGCCCTAAACCCTGAGCCCTAGACCCTCAGCCCTAAACCCTAAGCCCTAAACCAACTAAACCTTGAAGCCAGAGCCGAGCAGCATATGGCTTTGGGTGTATTATAATCAGATCTCCATGTACCCCATATTCCATATGAGCCATAATCTAAACTCCTAGTATCCCCATGAATAACCTCTTACTACTCCCCTATATAATCCCTGATATAACCCCCCTGTAAGGAGTTTAGGCTATAGCTCATATACTTGAGGGGGACTATAAACCTAAAAGCCCGAGCCGAGCAGCAGGGGAGGTCGCATTATCCCTATATCACCCCAACATACTCTAGCAGTTCCCATTGAATCTCTCGATATCCCCATATAACTCCGATATACTATAATAGTTTTTCCTTTTCTTTTCCCTACCCAATTCATACCCTAAACCCCAAACCCCAAACCCTGAACCCCAAACCCCAAACCCTAAACCCCAAAACCCTAAACCCCAATATTCTTTGCAAACGAGCAGCATGGGAGGTAGCAGGAGGGGAGCGGTGGCTCGTCGTCGGCAGCACGCCGTCGGGCCTTTTTATGCCGAAGGATTAGGGATACCTTTTGTGGCGGGCCCCCATATTAAGGACTATACCTTTTTGGGGGTTTAGGGTGGGGTAATATAGGGTTTAGGGTTTAGGGTGTAGGGTTTAGGTGTTCCCAAAATTAGGGAACTATTTTGGGCGGGCCCCCATATTAAGGACTATAGTATCTTGGGATCTATCTTGGGGTCCCCGCTGTTTTGGGAAGCTACCGCATAGGGTCTTTCCGTGGATGGAGGAAATCTTGCACCACTGGATTTTGGGACTATACAGGTGGTGTAACCCTAAACCCTTTAGGGTTTAGGGTTTAGGGGTTTAGGGGGTGCATGTGCCCAAGAATTGAGTATATACTTGGGATATATAGGGTCATATGGGGGGTAAGATAGGGTTTATATACGGATAACGGAAAAGAAAATGGAACTACTATACTAGCGGTATTATGGGTCTTTGCCATTATAGTAAGGGGCCTGGAGAGGAATCTGAATATTGAGTGCTTGGACCTCGGGGCTTCGGGTTTTTTGATGTGCAAGATGGCACGTACGTAAAGGCTCATGGCTAAGATTTTGGGGTGTGGAGGATTGCTTTGGAGCCTGCAGCTGTCCATAAGAGATTTTTGTAGTTCAGGTCATTGCCTTTAAAGTAACCGCTACTGCAAGAAGTAATAGGAATCATACATAGCACCTTAGTATAGCCTCTTCGCAGACAGTCAGTGTAAGGTAAATCCTAAATCCTAAACCCTAAACAGTAGTTTCCATCTTTTTCGATTATCCCAATATATCCCAATATACTATAGTAGTTTCCATTGTATTTTCCAATTTCCCAATACAACTCCAACATATTATAGTAGTTTCCCTTTTCTTTTCCCTACCCAATTCATACCCTAAACCCGAAAACCCTAAAGACCTACCCGCCCTAAACCCCATGATTCATACAGTTCCCTGGGATAGTCTTTGCCATTCGGGGTTCTACGGTGGATGGAAAACCCTTGCACAACTAGGGACCCAAAATACTGTAATTATTGGGGTAGACGTTGGGTCAATCCCTCACCCAGTACTGGTTACCACAAGGGACTAATGTAGGCATAGCAAGGCCCTACTAACTCCATATTTAGGGGCTATTACTGTAGGGGGGACTGACCTAAGGTAGAAGGTATAGTAGGGGGTGCAAGATCTCCCCAATCCACAGTAGGATAGAGGTGCTGTGGGTTCCACGGTTAAGGCTTTAGGGCTACCCGGAACCTTAAGGGTAAGGACTTGCGCATCAACTTCCACCTTTCATCTTACACACTGTTGGTCCCAAAGGGGTACCCCGTTTTTGGGAAGCCTCCACCCCAAGTCGAAAGCACTTCGTGAAGCCAAGTTCAAAGGGTCCAAATACACACGTTGGAGCCCCTGGGACTCTGACCGGGAACCCCGAGAATATAGCAGGAATCTAGTAGGAGCATAAGGACGCTCCTATGGCAGCCCTACTGGATTTTTAGGTTCCCTCGTTGGGGTCCCTGTTAGTAGGGTCTAGGGGTTAAGAGTTTAGAGGAGCGAAGCTCTAAACCCCAAACCGGCAACCCAAAAACCCTAAACCCTGAACCCAAAAACCTCTAACCGTAATCCCCAAACCCTAAAGCCCAAACCCTAACCCCAAACCCTAAGCAATGAACCCTAGCCCCAAACCCTAAGCCCTGAACCCCAAACCCTAAAACCCGAACCCTGAGCCCTAAACCCTAAAACCCAAACCCTGAGCCCTAAACCCTAAACCCCAAACCCTAAACCCCAAGCCCTAAACCACTCCACTGAGGGCTCGGGCGAATCCTGATGGGTCGACTTGGGGGGCCTGTCCAGCCTCAGTCGAGCTGGTGGTCGATAGGGCTTAGGGTTTAGAGCTTAGGGTTAAGGGTTTAGGGCTTAGGGTTTAAGGGGTTTAGGGCTTAGGATTAAGGGTTTAGGGCTTAGGGTTTAAGGCTTAGGGTTCAGGGATTAGGGTTTAGGGCTTAAGGTTTAGGGCTTAGGACTTGAAATTGTACAGGGGTTGTATAGGGCTTATATCATGGGCAAATTGCAAAGGGGTGAAAGAAAGGTTCTATCAGTTCACACAGGGGATATGTAGGGATTATGTAAGGACGATTTTCTAGGTTCCCCAGTAACCCCTAAGCCCTAAACTACTATTCTGCTTTAATAAGAAGACACCAAAATAAAAAAGGCAAAATGGGTACCACTGGGGTACCTAGTTTTCGGACGGCCTTGCTCAAGAAGGGTTTAGAGTTTTGGGTTTTGGGTCCGTAATGGCGCCCTATGAACCGCTCGGGCTATGAAGGGCTACCGTCCTTTTTAACCGGGGGCCTACATGGGTTTCCAGTTTTGGAGGAAGCTTTAGGGTTTGGGGGGGGTCTTCTCACGCACCCTAGACCCTGAACCCTGTTTTGTTGGAAATTTACGCATGCTGTGTTTCAGATGTGGGTTGGGAAAACGGTAATTGGGACCATTGCAACATTTATTGCGGTGTCAAGGCCACGGATTGCCCCTCCAGACTATCTATCCAATTCCCAGCCACCCATGAGTAAAGAGACCCTAAAACCCTCTAAACACTAAGCCCTAAACTCTGAATCTTTAAACCCTAGCACCCTTAACCCTCCTATGATGAATGTGTATTGACAACATGCAGCAAGAGGCCCCAAACCATCAACATTGGATGCTCCTTGTTAGGGTTTGGAGTTTCGGGTTTCGGGTTGACATGGCTTTAACGTTCCATAAGTCAGCTCTGGTCAGCAAATCCGTATTTGAGCCACAGTCTACGCTCTGTGAAAGGCGTTATATAGGGCTTAGACCAGAAGGATAATTCCCAGGGTAATGAAGGGGAATACTAGGAGTTGAGACTATGACTATAGCTCATACATCCTAAATCCTAAGCTCCGGACTCTAAACCGTAGAGTTTGAAGCGTCAGGTTCAGACGCGAAGTATTTGGTGCAAAGTGTGGTGCTCAATAACTTTTCCAAACCCTAAAACCTAATGCCCGCCCTTCAATGATAAACCTACCCATCCCCCCTGCTGAAGCCTCTTCTTTGATGATAAAGGAGCCACGTTGTTCAGGGCTAAGGGTTTTAGAATTTAGGGTTGAGGGTTTAGGGTTACCCTCATAGCGAATCATCCACGGATTACATAACGGTACCTTAGAGGGGAGTATTATCAAGGGGATGGGCAGCAAGTTGTCTGTTTCCCACTTAGGGTTGGCGCTGTGGAGGCTTGCTTTGCCATAATACACATGGGGGACGGTGGATACTAAAAATCCTGCATGATCCTAAGTCCCTTAAACGGGTCATGCAGGAATTTTCATATCAACAGTAGGATTTCCATTTATGGTCCCCCAAATTGGACACGAAGGACACGAAGTGCATACACTCACCAGTATTCGATACACTCACCAAAAGCCATAATAACAGAACCAGACCTTACATGGGGTGGGATGGCACTTGACCCTACAAATTCCCCTATATAAACCCAGTTTCCATTTCATTCTCCATGCTCTTTTCCACTTGATTCTCCCTTCTGGGGCTAGAAGTATCCCTCAAGACTATATACCCTAAACCCTAAACCTCAACCCTATATACCCTGAAACATAAACCCTGAACCCTATATACCCTAAACCCTATAAACCCTAAACCCTATATACCCTCAACCATAAACCCTCAACCCTATATACCCTAAACCCTAGACCCTATATACCCTGTTAACCCTAAACCCTATATGACCCTTGCAGACTTTCAAGGGATCGCAAGTCTCCATTTCTTTATCCATGTGTTTTCCATCGGATTCTTCACCATAGTACGGTGGATGGAGGAAATTTTGCACCACTTAGGATCCACAAATTTCTGTCAATATTGGGGTATAAGGTATATTAGGTGGTGCAAGATTTCCGAATCCTCCATCCACAGTATCCCTACACAACTCTGGTTCGTGGGCTCCCCAGGCAACTGGAGCTTGGAGGGTGAGCCCTTGCCAATGATCTCCCTAACAAACAATTTGGCGCGTATTCCACCCACAGAACACATGTAGCGTGGTGGTCCAATAACGGGTTCCCCGTGTAATCCCCCAAGCAATAACACATAGTCTTTGTGAAGGGCGCTTCCTAACATTGCACCCTCATTTTGGAATCGCTACGCCCGGACGCATAATCCTGACAACCCCGTTTTCAATGCAAAAGCCCCCCTGCATGGCAAATTACACTTGAAAGCTGAACCATAAACCCCAAACCTTAAACACTACACCTCATATAGCCCTTATACTGTTGATGGATGAAATCTTGCACCACCTTGGGGCCCTGAACTACTGTAATTCTTAGGACTTTAGGGACTTAAGGTGGTGCAAGATTTCCTCCATCAACAGTATACCCCGAAATTTGCTAGAAATTCGGCCCTAAGCTGAAGCCCTAAACTCCCATCCCGACACAGGCTTCTTGGCGAGGCGCATTGCGGTAGCTGTTGTTTCCGGCTTGGTGGATCGGCGTTCCATCTGCTAGGCATCCCTGATCTGCACCTTTGCAAGGGGCTTTACCTAGACCCCCCAAGTACCCTAATAAAGGGTCTATGTAGCTTCTATTTGGGGATACTTAGGGTCTATAGAGGGTACTTGGGGGGTCTAGGTATGGTTCAGGGTTTAGGATTTAAGGTATAGGGGCTTTAGGGTTCGGAGGGTTATAGGTTGAATTGAAGGCTCCTAGGACTTAGCCACGACTTATAACCCTGGGTAATGGTAACCTGAAGTCTCGTTAGGAGGCTTATAGGTATTTACGAAGTCCCATGAGCCTTCAACTAGGGTTTAGAGAAATTGAAGTTTAGGGGTCGTGGTTCGGGGCAAGTTTAGCGTAGAGGGTTGGAAGGGTATGGGGCGTAAGGGGTTTCGGATTCAGGGGAATTAGGGTTTGTACGGGTTTAGGTAATTTAGGGTTCAGGGATTTAGGCTTCAGGGCTTAGACAAGCCCTTCCCACGTCTACAATGGGAAACCTGCCACGCCGCGAATAAGGCATCTTGCCCGCAGTGAAATACTCGAACTAGACTGGGCATTTCCGAACGTTGCATGGAATCAATGTTGCCCTTTCGTGGCTCGTATGCCTGGCAATTTGTAAGGTATGCGCGCGGTATATCTTCCGCGCTCACATGTCCTGAGACCACAGCTTCTCAGCGCCCCAAACAGGACATGAACAAACAGTTGCAAAAACCGAAGCCTGATTCCAATCTCAAATTAAAACAGCGCCAGAAAAAGTCTCGATGGCCGCCCCAAATATGATCACCGAGGTAATGGCCGACTAAGCGAACCAAGTAATAGTCGATGCACATGCAAAGCGGTCAAATTGCTATTCGCGCTTGCGCTACTACAGGACCCTAGATAATTACAAATACTTTGAAGTCCTTTTGAGGTGCCATAGACCAGAAGTGTATAAAAGGAATATGGAACCATAATATTGGTAATTATTCAGTCTCATATATGAGGCCATCTCAACCGTAAACCCTGAACCATAATATTGGTAATTATTTAGGCCCCTATGTTAGTGCGGTGGGCCGCTGGATCCCCTGAGGCATGGGAGCTGCAACCCCAGGATCTAAGGAAGTGCCAAATCGTCGGCACCCAACAGACCCCCTTAAGTAGATAGAATACGGAGTTTATGGGGATCTTATTATGATATACCCAAAGCCATATTCTATCTACTTAAGGGGGACTATAGCCATAAGGCGCCCACCCGCAGCAAGCTCCACAACAGCAGACAACCAGGCTCAGCTTTTTGTTGGGCTTAGGTTTGGGGGTTTCTCAAAGCAGTGGGGGCCCTAAAACCTGATCAAACTCCCTTCTGGACCCGAGGGACGCAGAAAATTACACATGGAAGTTTCCCTAAATTACTGTTCCCAAAATGGAAAAATTTATATAGGGCCCCGTATTAGAATAGGAACCTAAATATAGGACCCCGTACTAACAGTAATTTAGGACAATCCCCACAGGATTCAAGGGAGTCATGGAGGGTTTTGGCGCTTTAGGGGGAGGGAAGCCTTAAACCCTAAAACCCTAAAGCCCTAAAACCCTAAAACCCTAAAGCCCTAAAACCCTAAAACCCTAAAGCCCTAAAATCCTAAGCCCTAAACGCCTAAGACCCAGGAACTGCTGACGGGCCGCTCTGGAGCGAACGGGGTGCAGGAGCTCCATTGCTGCTTGGAATTGGAGACGATGACTGGGGACCTGGCAGAGCAAACCACGGATTCCCCGTATGGGTTTAGGGCTTTAGGGTTTAGGGTTTTAGGGTTTTAGGGTTTAGGGTTTTAGGGCGTTAGGGTTTCAGTGATTTGGGTTTTAAGGTTTAGGGTTTAGGGGTTAGGGTTTAGGGATATGAGTAGCGGTTGCTTTTTGGTGGTTGAGCTTAGTAAGATTATATTCCGTATATGAAATACTATACCCCAAAAGGAGGATATAATTTTACTCTACATTGGGTACCATAGTATCCCCAAATAAAATACTACTCATATCGGTGGTTGTCAAAATTCTGGTCCTTTTTTGGGTACCCTACATATTAGGTGCCGTATTATAATAGGGTGGCAACCACTCATTTTCTAAAATGTAGGGCTGAGTGTGTCCTCCCTATACTATCCCCCTAGATAGTCTTGAAAGGAAAAAAGTTGAGCTAATTAAGGGTCATGGGAGGGGGGGAACCTAGGGGAACGGGGTAGTGCAGGGCAGCGGGTAGGAGAACGCATAAGCAAAAGGTTCCCGGGTGGGTATCATCAAGCCCTAAACCCTAAGCCTTAAACCTCAGCGGCCTAAAAGGGGTGACGTGTAATCTTCTCTGGGTTTAGGGTTTAGGGTCCCCCTAATATAAAACCCCCCGCCCCACGAATATTCAAACTCTCATCGCGGTGTCCTCGAATATACGAATCTTAGGCGGGGTGGCGGGGGGTTGTGAATTTAATTAGGGGAGGGTACTATAAGGGTCATGTAAGGCCTATATGGCAAGTGCACTATTGCAGACTATACCGCTGCTGCTGGAGGGAGCCCTCCCTTCAAATCTCTACACCAACGGCCCCCCAAAGAGATTTTGCAATCACTTCCGCTAATCATAAGCCCTCACAACAAATGTACTGTGTACATGCTAGGAAACCATGGTAGGAATGGTAGTATCAGGGCGGTAGAGCGTTTCAGGGAGGGGAGTAACCCAAGATATTCTGGCGGGCTGTTTTTCCAGCACTTAGCCCACCTTACCCTACAAAGAAACAAGGTTCGGTCTGTCTTGTACCGACCACCCCCCTGTTGTAGGTAGGTGGCCGCAGTTCAAGGTGAAAGAACTACTACAGAGCCCTACATAATTACCAATATTCTTTTGAGGTCCATTTGAGGTACCATAGACCATAACTATATAAGGAATATGGAACCATAATATTTGTAGTTATTTAGGCCCCTAAACCCTAAACCCTAAATAATAGTTTCCATTGTATTTTCCATTATCCAAAATAAGTGTCTATAAGGAATATGGAACCATAATATTTGTAATTATTTAGGCCCGTAAACCCTAAAACCTACAACCTTATTATTTAGGTCCCTATAGTAGTGAAACTCAGCCCGGGAAAGGGTGAGGACGGGGTGGGGCAGAGAGCGAGATGTGGGGGTTTCCCCAAAATAGGGGTACCTTTTGGGGGGTCCCAATAATAAGGACTATAGTATATTGGGGTCTAGATTGGGGTCCCCTTATTTGGGGTCCCCTTTTTTGGGAAACTACCATGTAGACCAAGAAGTTGCGGCTGTTGGGTAGGATGTGCTGATGAATAGCAAGTGAGGGAGTCAGCAACATGGGGCGCCAGGGGAATGAGATGGTCAAGTTGCTAAAAGTGGGTTTAAGACTTGGTAACTGAACAAACGGTATCGGGAGTTATTTCATGCTGGGTTTTCAAGTAGTTAAAGGTTCTACGAAGAAGATTTAGGGCCTCCTGTAGCATAGGCCTCGGCAAGATTTCTGACTTGATGGGAGGAAAAAGATGGTAGTAAGAATAAGAACGGTGGGTGTCATATTTTTTGGTTGACTAGAGGACGTCCCTCATAGGCTATACCTTAGGAGGAACCCCCCACCCTCTAATAGCGGCATAATAGGAATATAAGAGGACCCTAATATAATCTCTATTATCCCTTATAGTCACTATTACAGGGTGGGGGGTTCCTCCTAAGCTAT
>CAJNIZ010043451.1:0-16046 GCA_905231905.1 Symbiodinium pilosum
GGGTTTAGGTTTTAGGGTTTACAGCGTTCTCTGATCCGTCACATGGCCTCTTCTTTGCACAGCAAGCCTGTGTACCTTAAGTGCACACAATCGTGTTTGCGACTGTCATGAATCCACAGACGACCCCAGGACTCATAGCCATCATGCTGATGATCCAGGATAATGGTCCTTCTGATCCCAATAGCTATCCGTGCTCAGACATCGAGCTGGAGATGTTGAGTATTTCAAATATCAGAGTTGGAACCACCATGGAGTGTAAGGTGCCATCGCTTTGTAGTGAGGAACATAGCTTTCTCTTCTTGAGCAACCTCATGGCTCAAACAGTGATGTATAGGAATGACATTCATAATTCTAGTCCCTTAGCGTGCTCACTCTCCTATATGTGCCATGTATCCCTAAGCTACCCTGTTGTGAGAAACCTAAATACCAATCCCCATATCCCCTTTCCGGTTCCTAACGACGCTTTTTTTTGAGAGCCGCATGCCTGAAACCATGATTCCTAAAGTGCCATGCTAATGCCAGGCTCCGTATTACCAGCACACCCATCTGTTATTTGGTCGCTAAGAGTCGGTGGGGGCCCAACCCAAAAATCGCAGCAACAAGGATGGTCACCCCAAAACCTGAATCCTAAACACCCTTAAACCCTCTGTCCTAAAAACCCTAGAACCCCTGAACCCCAAACCCTAAACCAATGAAGATGGTCACCCCAAACCCTAACCTCTAAACACAAGCAACCTAAACACTTGAAACCCTGGAATCCCTAAACCCTAAACCCTAAACCTAAAACCCTAAACCCTAAACCGTGTGACCCTGAACCAAGAAGGCTGGTCACCCCTCTGCTATGCAGCGCTTGGAGGAGATCCTGAGCTCATAAGCAGCTCCTAGCCAGCCAAAGCATCCATATAGATTATATAGGGGATTCCCAAAATATGGGGTACCTTTTTGGGGGTCCCTATAATAAGGACTATAGTATTTTGGGGTCTATATTGGGGTCCCCTCATTTTGGGAAACTACCATATAGGGGATTATACAGGGGATATATGGGATAATGGAAAAGAAAATGGAACCTACTATTTAGGGTTTAGGGTTTAGGGTTTAAGGCTTAAGGCCTCATAGGGTTTCGGGTAAGGGGCCTAATCGGGTTCAGGGTTAGGGGCTTAGGGTTTGGGACTCATGGTCAGCACTATGGTTACATGGCGCCTGTATTGCCCCAATGATGGAGAACCAAATGGCAAAGAACATGGAAGCTGGAGCTATACAGCGGCCTACATAATGACCAATGGTTATGCTTGTTTAGGGATGATATGGTGCCAGTAGTTGATAAGCAAAAGGAAGATGACACGGAAGCGGAATTTAGTGGTTTCGTGGTGATATTGAGCAAAATTATGGTCCAATCCCTAAACCCTCTATGTTTATAGTGAAGGGTACCTCAAATGAACATCAAATGATGTTGGCAAATATTCAAGACCCTACAGAATTCACGGTGCTTAAGGCCTGGGGGATTCGGTCGCAGAGACTGTTGGAGGGGATCAGGGTCTAGGCTTTAGGGCTTAAGGATTATGGGGTTTAGGGTATAGGGGGAGATTATCTTGAGACTGCTAAGTGAATCTGGGCATTTATTCCCTACTAAGCATCAGGTAGATGAGGCTGAGGCTTTGGGCTTTAGACGTTTTGGGATTGGGGCATAGGTTCGAGTGTTGCAGGTTTGGAGTTTTCGTAGACTACGGTTGCGGACTTGAGACTTCACAGTTTGAAGCTGAGGCAACTAATATAGCCGTCGATCTTAAGTGTCAGCGTTTGATATGCCCTTTCATTGTACTTCTACGCATAACGGGCCTTCACAGTTCCATCGCCAGGCAGACAGAAAGGGTGAAGAGGATGCACTGCTTGAGCAGTTCCGGGTGGGCTTGACACATGAGCTATAGTCTAAACTCCTAGTATCCCCCTTAGTAACACCCTATCACACTCCCTTTATATAATTCCCTATATAACCCCCTTTAAGGAGTTTAGCCCATGGCTCATATGGTACTTTCCCAAAATAAGGGGACCCCAATTTAGACCCCAAAATACTATAATCCTTATTATTGGGACCCCCAAAAAGGGTACCCCTAATTTTGGGAAACCCCCATATGGTACTCTAGGGCTTTGTCTGGTCAAGACTCCAGGTTGAATTCGCTTGTCCACAAGGTTGGGATTTTTCAGAAACACCAGGACAAGTAAGTTACAACAGTAGTTTCCATTTTCTGTTCCATTCTCCTTATATGAGCTCATATTATCCTTATACAATCCCTATATTCTTCCTATATAATCAGTAAGGCCCTAAGACCTTTTCTTTTCCATTTGATTCTCCATTATAATAGTTTCCATTTTCTGTTCCATTCTCCCTATATGGGTGGTTGTCAAAATTATGGTCCCTTTTTGGGTCCCTCTTATAATATGGCACCTAATATTTAGGGTACCCAAAAAGGAACCATAATTTTGACAACCACCCATATTATCCCTATATAATCCCTATATAAGCAGTAAGGCCTTAAGACCTTACTGACTGTCGCAAGTGCAGCTGCCGTGGTCGCGCATGAAAGGGCAGGGGTTGCGGTTTATGGTTGATGTCGACGGAAGCTTATGGGACTTGGGACGGTCCAGGACAGGGTTTAGGGTTTAGGGTTTGCCCTAAACCGGAGCGAGACGCCATTGAACCTTAACCCTCTAGCTCTGAACGCCTCTACCCCTGAACCTTCATGTGATCCACCTCGAATCCTCAAATTGTACCTAGACCCCTATACACTGCCCCTTTTTCAGGGTACCAAATTTTGCATATAGGAGATATTAGACATAGAGTTAGGTATCCCAAAAACGGTTAGGGTATACACTACCCGAAACCCTCACCCTAGACCTCTACGCCTAGAAACAGTTCCTACTTTAAGACCCAAAGTCTATAAACGCGTCGATAGGGTGAACCAGCCGTCACATCCACAACCCCATGCATCATCAGGTTTGCTGGACCAACGAGCCGATCCTGACACAAGATCCTTGGCATCCATGTTCTTTTCCATTATCCTTATATAACCCCATATACTATAGTAGCTTCCATTGGTCAAGGTAGGAAGGTGTCAAAGCGCTACACATGCTTTTTGGTGGATTCTGCTCACAAGGTGTTGCTTTATGAGGGGGGGTATGGAGAGAGACGGCACTTAAGAGGCATGCCCGCATTCCTGAATGTTTCGTGGGCGGCTCACGGTGTAGCACGGCTTATGCTTTGCGTGTTTGTATTGGAAAAACAGAGCCACAGGCACGACTCTGAGATAAGACCTTGCCCGTTGACCTCTGAGGTCTTTTCGGTGTGGCCTCATGATTTTGTGTGGGTTCGAGGCTGGTTAAAGTTTATTGCATTCCAGCCAAGAGACAATCCGCGTTAAGCTCAGCATTGGAAACACGAAAGACCTCAACAGCATTGCCTGTATATACTGCATAAGCATAGAACCCCAAAACACAACTGATACAGAAGCATCCTTGCAATAGGAGCCTTCTGAGGGACCCGTGATTTTTGGCCCCCATACATATACACGTATGCATGTACATTATATAGAGAGAAATGTACATCCACTGCAGACCTCGAATATCAGGAGTATCTGAAGCTCTCAAGCCTGAACTCCCAGCTCTAACCCTGCACTTTACACAGGCAGGATGCCTCTACTTTGAGCAGATTCCGGGCTATTGGCCTTTCTAACTCCCGGGTCTACTTGGAGGGTCAGGGGGACTTAGTGTGTAGGTTAAAATGGGTTTAAATGGGGTTACTATATGGTTTATACGGGTTATTAGTATACTTACAAAGTCCCCCTGACCCTCCAAGTAGGGTTTTCTAGCCAGCCTCCCTGAAGCATCCTGAAGAGGGACCCCTATCATCTCCTTTTTGTGACGATGTGGGGATTCACCAAAATTAGGGGTAATTTGTTGGGGGTCCCAATAATAGGGAGTACAGTATTTGGGGGTCTATGTTGGGGTCCCCCTAGTTTGGGGAAACTACCGTATCCTTGTGCGGTCCCCAAGAGACCCCTGTTGTCAGAAACCTTGGCTAAGGAATTGTCAAGGCGAGCGCCATGATGATGTTCCCGGACAGCACGCCGGTTCTCAACATAGCAGCCTTACTCCGTAACGACGAGGCTCTAAGGTTAGAAGTCAGGGCCCCTAATATGGGCCCTTAGGCCTTTTTAGGGACCCTTGAGGGTACATGTAGGGTGTATAGTAGGTATATGAGGATCGCAGGGTTAAGGGCCCATACTAGGGGCCCATGAGTTCCAAGGGTCCAGGGCGGAGAGACCAGAGAAGTTGTAGGATTTAGGATCAACAGCGGCTCGACTTTGAAACTAGCCTGTATTTCTTGACTGTTAAACAATGCTGGGATTGTCTGCTCCTAAGACCAGGCGCACAACCCTGATGTCTGAAGTGGCTATGCTATCAAATGTTTTACTCGAGGAGTTTATGTTCAAGCGGGCCCCACCCTTTGGTTGGCAGCCCGCGTAACAGGAGGGCAATAAAACATCGAGTCAGCCAGCTAATGCAACTTTTCTGAACCCTTTACGGAGTCTGGGGTGGAGTCCACCCTGAGCCCCTAAACCGGCCCAGTGCCCTGTAGATCCTCCACGCTAAGCCCTTGGTACCACACAGCACGTCCCTGAGATTCTCCTCAGGGCAGTATGACGACCCTTGTCTGGCTGAAGCTACCCAAAGGGTCAAAGAACCTAACACGGATTCCTTCACATGGGTTGTAGGTATAAATGGGGATGCGTAGGGTTAGGGTTAAGGGTCCAAGCGCCCAAGAGCTGAGTGAAGATTGTGGCATTTGGGTACTGGCAAGGTAGAAGTGTTAGTGAAGTATGTGGTTATTCAGTAGGGAAACTGAAGCCAGCGCTGATGGTGGTGCTCATTGGTAAGGAAGGGATTACACATCTTGCTGACAGGTCAGCTGTCTGGAACTAATCCCCTCCCACTAATATTACCCCCCCTAATATTAAATACTCCCAATATATAATGATATAGCACAATGGGGAGGATTTAATATTAGGGGCTAGGGGGTTTAGTATTCGGGTGAGGAGATTACAGTTCAGGAAGAAAGGCATGAAGCCCTGGGTTGTTTCCAGCTTAGGGTTTAGGGTTGAACCCACGCGGTTTAGGGTTTAGGGTTCAGAGTTTGGAGTTTAGGGTTTAGGGTTTCTGCTTGTCAGGTGTGTCTCGAGACCCCTGAGCCAAACACCCTAAGCCCTAAGCCAGAATGCAGGCCATAGCAGTTCTTCTCAGAGCACGTGCCGATCCCAACGCGCAGGCCTATCGGATGAAACATTAGCTTCCAAAATTGCGTGGTCTTGGGAGCTTTTAGGTTCTTTGGAGGGACTCCTTCAAAGGAGCCGGTGGTAGTTCAGGTGAGTTTACCTAGAGACTACCAATTCATTTTCAAGACTGAGGCCGTTCTGGACCCAGAGGCATGTCCTGTTGATTACTGGCTGTCTCCCCTTTGACGACAGTTTATCAAGATTGCGGGATCAGACAGATTATACCCACGTAGTCCCATTCCTACAGCTGGATGTGGGACTGGGTCCAGGATAGGATGTAGCATTCAGGGGTTTGTGGTTTGAGGTTTTCTCGTTCGGAGTTTCTTAATAAGGTTTCAGAGTGACGGGGCTCCTGCAAGCCAATCATGGGTCCCCTTCATGATCAGTTCTATCATGAGTACGCTGTCTTGGGAATGTATTCGAAAGGACTGATGATGGCAAGAAATTTCGCCCAGCCGCCCAGCACTCTCTCTGAGTTCAAGGATGCTAGTTAGTAATTATAGTAAAAGAACAATAGCAGCAAGAGAATCTGTAGACTGGCACTGGTACTGATAGCGCCTCTAGCAGCAAGACGTGGTACAATAGGAGCAGTGGTCGCACTTTGACGATAGGGCAGCAGCGCGTCAGCTGCTACAAGCGTGATGGAACACTTATCCTCAAAAATCCCAAAGCCTGCAACCCACCCTAAACCCCAACCCTGCCAGATGTCAAGATCAAAATTCCTGATTCCCTTCAAAGACAGCGCTGAAACCTCAACCCATGCACACATATAGTTCCCACAAGCAGCTACTCTAACCTTCATCACAAAGCAACAACGAAAAGCATCACAGGCCCAACCCAAAAGCCGCCCAAAGCGGATGGAACTTCAAAGGCCACTGATTCGCTGGTTATTGCTAGTGAATGGAGAAAGGGATCTCTAGAGTAGTCCTATATACAGGAGTTATTTTGTTGTTGTCCGTGGTTTTGTTCAAGTTCCTCAGTTCCCCAGAAACAAGCAGCAAGTCAAAAGACATCAAAGCTCTCAGCAGCCCTTCAGGACGGGTATCTGTCCGCGCCGTTACACTGGGCGGCTGCAGCCAACTGTGTGGAAGGCATCCGACAGCTGGATTTAGGATTCAGAAGTATGAGGAGGATATATATATATATACATATTGATAGGGATTGTGGTGGATGTCTGTAACTCAATATACTTAAAATGCCCGCGAAGCCGTGATTTTGAGAAATTAAAGTCTCACTCATTTATCACCCGTTTCCTGTGTAGTATACTTTCCCCATGATGATACAGTATGCAACCCAGAATGGGACCAATGCTTTGAACCCGCCATTTGTTGAATCGCTTGGGTAGTCTTGGATTTGCTAGGTGTGTCTCTGACCGTTTCATCGGTTTTGGGGGGCTTGGGTTTAACGATTGGGCCTTAGCGTTTGCGGTCAGGGTAATGTGACCTTGGACCCGAAGCGTAGAACTGCATGGGGAGGCGTAGTCATCATGCAGTAGCATCCTTTTGCATAATGTGCTGTTTTGCGAAAGCAATTTCGAGGCTTTGGGGCAGGTCATACTAAGATTCTAGCAGAGTTAAGGAGACACAGCTGCTGTTACATCAGGCGATTCATGCTCAGCGGAGGTTTTTCAGGAGGAAAACCGTATGCAGAGTCTTTACATGGCCGCCATGTTAGTTTAGGGAAGGGTACATAACCTCAACCCCAAACCCTAAGCCCTATTGACGCCTCCAGAGAAGAACCCGGACCATCCAGGGAGCTACAGTATCTTGATAAGACCGAAGCCATTGATCCTAAAGCCCCCGACCTAAACCTTGAATTCTACACCGTAAGATTCTACAACCTAAGCCGCTAAGCCCTACGGCCCTGAGGCGCATAAAGCCTGATGATGGCAGTTCTTACCTCCCCACCCATGGAACCCATTTGGGGCCAAAATTTGGGCCAAAATTTGGGCCGCTCATAAAGGAATTATGTGCAAGGATATGTTTTTGGGAACATCTGGTTTTTGTTTAGGTAGAAGGGTAACTCTGCAGCATGCAGGCATTCGACTGTTGCTGGCTGCTGGTGCCACAACACACAAGGCCTCGTGGTTCAGGGCTTTGACCGCACGGGTATGAAACGGATTGTAGACAGATGTATGCCATAGGGCGTGCATCGGGCCTGATCATTATTGTTACATATTGTTACATCCTCCCATTCCTGAGTGCTGGTCGGGAAAGGTTGCTGGCAATGGCCGATAATCGAGCTTTAATACCCTGAATCCAAGACCCAAAGTTCTATGCCCCGAGGAGTTTGGCACAAAAACAAATCCTCTCTTCAGAAGAAGTTGTCCGAAACGAAGCTGATCCTCTGTATCTCTCAAATGCCCTAATCATCCTGCACCTGATTTCTGGGCATTTGGGGAATAGCTGTACGGCATCGTTTTCGTAAGATCTCTTATGTACTACAGCCCCATCATTTTGACGACCCCCCCATATGACTGTTGGATACTCTTAGGTAGTTTCGAAGTCAAGGACCATCACGGGCATAGCTCTCCTGTAACTACCCGCAGCTAACCACAGTTTAGCAGTTGTCACGCGCTAATTAGCAGGTCATAACCCATAAAGCTGTAGGTATTTGGGGGTACAGGCTGGACCCGGGCATTTAGAGGTGTTTCCCGTTTGGCTGAGACGGACCCCCGCTAACTTCACAGCTTCACTCGGTGTAGTGATCTGCCCCAGAAAAAAAAAGAACCCTTACTTAAACCCTCATCCCTAAAACCCCTAAAACCCTGCAACCCCTCAAACGCCCAACCCCTGAAGCCCTGAAAACGTAAAACACAAATCTACTGCTGGGATCTCAAAAGCAGCCGTGATTAATAACAATGGATCCTTCTCTACCTTGCTTGTTGTTAGCAGGACATGGAGATACAGAGGCTTAACTCCATGTAGAGGTTATACAGGAACATTACCCCAACCATGGAGATCAAATTGAAAACCTCTATTTGGGTTTAGTTTAGGCTTTGGGGTTTGGGGCCGGTAGTACATACTATCATTGGAACTATATAGAGGAGATGTAGGGGTTGTATAGGCGTTATATGGGGTTCTACGGAGTTTGGGGGTGTATTACCCCCATACCGGAGAATCAAACAGATACGAAACTAAAAAAGAGTTGGAAACTGGACTTATACACCGGTGCTATTAGGGTATGTTATTTTGGACTTGAAGGCTTGGGCGTCAAGTTGTATGTCTTAGGCTTTCGTTAGGAATGAGACAGCGGATCCGTACAGCTGTTTTCATAAAGGTGAGTACCTATTGCCGGTCCCTTCATTACCTAATAATCGCTAGTACTAACCGCTAGGAATCAGGCTCACACCGCAGCACCTAGTCCTAAAACTCTGAACCCTAAACCCGAAGTGCTCCAGCTTACCAGCTCATTAAGCGGCATGTGTCCTCAAACATGCTCATGCATTCTTGGTAGATTTGTTACGCCCTGTCAACCCTGTTATACACACCATGGAACCCATCAACATGGCCAAAACAGGTGGAGCAGACTTTGCATCATTCCCTAAGCACAAACCTTGCAAGTGACTTCTTCAATGGAGCCTCACCATGAATGTGTAAGGCTTTGGAAGCTAATCACAGTCGGGCCGGCTCGATTCGCGAGTCTTCACCTTGATTCACATGCGAAGACTGCGAAATGTGAGTGGCACAAGAGACACATCAGAACACTAGACGTCCCCGTTCTGTGCCATCAAAAAGCACTCCACATTTTGTGAAGTTCCCAATTGAAATCAATTCCTGTTCGATTCAGGCAAACATGTTGGGCGCCACCCCCTTTGACATGGCTACGCAGTTTGGTTATGTCGCCGCGACGGAGGTCTCTTGACCCCAGGGTTTGGGTTACATGCCTCCAGGAGTATGGCGGGGTCTGTTCCGGGATTCTTATTCTGGCTGGTTGAGTTTGCTTGGTTTGCGTGATGCAAGCTGGCGCACGTCTGCAGAGTTCCTGGGGATCCAAACCAAAGCCCCAGAACCCTATACCCTACGTCCTTTCTTGGTCATCATCATTTTGCCACCGGCCCTGAATCTGATCCGAGCCTTATTCCCTCAACCCAAGATTGGGCAGTCCGTTTTGTAGCTTCCATAAACGAGGGGGGACTCAATTCTTAGGACTCCCCAAATTTTTGGATCCCTTCCCTGAAGAAATCCGGATTCGTGCTCAGGAGCTTGTTCCCTTCATGTCGAAGAAGGAGATCGGGGCAGGTCTACACCAGGCTTCTTCGCTCAGGGAGGGCTTGCTTGGAGAGGCTCAGGGTCATTGGGGTTTAGGGTTCAGGGTTTAGGGGCTTAGGGTTTAGGGGGTAATTACAACATAGTTATGACCCAATTCGAAAGGTTGTCAGGGTCCTTTTTTTTTTTTTACAGGGGCGCACGTGTATATAGATAAATGTGTATATGTATGTGTATATATATATATATAGAGAGATACATATACACATATAAATATGTATGTATTTATTTAGACACATACAATTCCAGACCCCCCCCCTAAGTCCCACCAATTAGGTGATAGTCGGCTGATAAGGAATTGTAGTTATACCGGGGGAAGAATTATTCTGAACCTCCAAATGGGGTCTTTGGGCTTGGGGTGCATGCACACTCAGCGTCTTGTCTCGGGTTCTTTTGCAATTGTTGGTAGTAAGTGTGTATCTTGGGCCGGTCCTTTGGCGGACCGCATACAAGTCTGGTCTGTCACGGGAGGTTCCTCAACAGATAGGTTGCTTCACAGTGCCTCGCAAGTAACTTTGCCATGACTTCGGATTTTAAACAAGGGAGGCATGATGTTTGCAGTTAGGCAGCCTTAAGCCCGAAACGCTAAGCCCTCAACCCTTAACCCTGAACTCTAAACCCTAAATAGCAGGTTTCCTTTCATTTTCCATTACCCAATATAGCCCCAATATACTATAGTAGTTTCCATTTCATTTTCCATTATCCCAATATAGCCCTAATATACTATAGTAGTTTCCATTTTATTTTCCATTATCCCATCGGCAAGGCTGCTCGGCACGATCACGCAGATGCAGACCTCGTCTGGACGTTGATCGAAGCTGATGCGGATGTTGACCAGCAGCTTGAGGGTTAAGGGTCTGGAGGATCTAGGTCTTAGGGACTCCAGGCTTTAGTGTAAGGTTTGGAATTCCTCTAGGCATTATAGGTAACGGTCAACTAGTTTTAATGACAGGAGCTGGAACCACAATAAATCCAAAGGCTGAACACAAAACCCTAAACCCCAAATTTCCCTGAGGCAGCTCACGATGCCGCTCCTCAGCCCTCTGGGCCTGATGTTTTCCTACTATGCTGTGAAGCATCGCTGGCATCACTCCATCTTGAGCAACTGGGATTTGGGTGCGGGGTTACCAGTTCTAGCTTGTGTGTCGGGAGATTCTGTGAAGCATTACCCATAACCCTGCCTATCATCCCTAAAGCCCCGAGTGGGTGAAGAGCGTTGGGCCATCACACGACAAAGGGTTTGTAACAAACAGATGGTTCTGCGACAGACTCACTTCGCGACAAACTCTTGATGGTTTAGTCTATTCGGCCCGAGCGCGTGATGAAGGGGTTGCAAACAAGGGCGGTGACAGATGTGGGTAACAGCGAGGCTTTTCGGCCCATACCCATGTATTTGCCCATTTAACCTCTCACTGAATGGAAACATGGGGACCACGGGCTGTCTTGTAGGTGCCGGGCCTCTTGAATTTGAACAATTTCAGAGGGTCCATGTACCCAATAATTAGGTACTTGGGATTTGGGTAATAGTAATTGTAGTACAGATTTTGGGTAAGTATAAGATTATTAGGTACTTGGACACTTAGGGAATGGTTTGAGCTATCTGGCCCCTGCAGGTCGAGAACCAGCTGGCATGCTTGAAGTCCTGCTCCCTAAATCCTTTGAAATGAGCGTAAACGTAAAGCCCAGAAGCTGAACCCTGAAATATCCTTAGCCCAAGAAGGTTTCAAGTATCTGTAAGCTTGTTATTCGAAATTCCGGGATTAATGTGTTCATTACACTACAGTTTTTTGGAAGGATATCAGTAGTGGAGACTTGGACCCTTAGGGCATAAAGCACCCTTTCCCACACTCTGAATCCATCTGTTCCAGAATCTGTCAGCCCAGGCAATTATGCATACCACTACGAGCAGGCTACTCCCTTGACGCTCCCGCCTACGTTGTCAAATTTTGTGTTTTCTGTCGTTCAAGCCAAGTGCCGTCAATGCTGGAACACCCCAGACCCTGTCCGATAAACAATAGATTGTAAGGATGTGCAGCATTCTTAACTGCAACTTTCAAGTGGCGGCCGCTCTCATTGCAGGCTGGGCAGACATGCAAAGGTACCCAAGAAGCGTGAAACTTGAAACCTTGAAACCGTGCACTCGCAGGCACGACAACATGCAGCGTGCCACGCCGTGGAAAATCGGGCCATAGTTCCCTGAACAGTATACCTCCAGACTCTGGCAGGCTCTTCTTTCCCCAGTAGCACCCTCCCGAACCCGCCCCCCTCAACAATGACAAAGGCTCTAATGCCCCAAACCCTGAGCGCCACTGAAAGATCCCCCATTTACCCTAAGACCCACACCCTCTTCCATCTTCCTTTTGATAGCATATTCTCATGCAGTCTTTATCTTGGATCATCCCCCTCAACCTTGGACAATTCCTCATCAAGGTTGTTAGGCCGGTCTCCAGGGCGGCACTAGGTACAGAAGTCCTGGCGTCTGGGTCAGGTCCTGTGCCGGAAAATCATACACAGTTGCATTCAGAGGGGGGACGCTGCCAGTCATGTTTGTCGGTTTTGTGTCTCGTTCCTTCCCTTCGTGGTCTTAGGATCAAACACTGCATCATCCTTCAGGTCTGCCAGCTTCCTGGCATCATCCGCCCCAGCTGCAGCAGTTGTTTACAGCCTGCCTTGCTGCCTGCCGCCTTCACTCAAAGCCTGTCTCTAATACAACGCCTGTCCTCAGATGAGCTTTCCACTCTGCCCCGGCTCCTGGCAGTTGTGAGGTTTTCGCAGCGGCTGCATGTCCCTTCACGGCCTTTGCCCGCCAATCCGCAGCTCCGCAGGCTGTTCTCCATTTCCTCACAGCACAAGCGTACTTCCCGTCATCCTTGCAGTTCCGTGCAGGCCAGTATGGCCGCCCTTACCCGTGCAGCCGCTGAACCCAGCATGGGAAGCAGCTCAGCTGCTGTCCCTGGCATGTCTCTTTCAAATGAGGTGCCTTCCGCTGGGTTCCTCTCCATCCGACGAGAGCTGCGCAATGGTTGCGCTCCTCTGGCCCTCGCCACCGCAACTAGACTTAGTCGTGGCGCCTGCGGAGGCAGTGCTCTAATTCGATGACATTTAGCATCCTGCCGGCAACGGCTCCTTGGCACTCCCAGCGGTTCCGCTGCACATCTCATGTGTCTGAATCCTTTCCTTGGCCTGGGCTGTGGGCATCACTTTCAGCACTTACATTTGTTTGCGTGCGTTGCCGTGTCTTGCGTACTGAGGCCCTGCCATCAGGATTTGGACGCGGGTACTGCTGGCCATGCCCTCCCGAGCCGGCCGCACCCGTGCTGTTGGTCATCCTTCATGTCCTCCTGAGACCTCAAAAAAGACCGACAAAATCCAACACCCCTTGTGGGCCCCAATTTCCAACCCTGTCAGGTGGAGCCAGACTGGACTTGCAAAACGCCCGTGGGAAGACAGCCTTGGAATTATCTGAGCTAATGTCGGTGCTTTGTCTGCCTTGGGTTTAGATTAGGTGGAACCCCCCACCCCGTAACAGTGACTATAAGGGACAAAGGTGATTATTGGAAGGCCCTCTTATATTCTTATCATACCACTTGGCGGGTCGGGGGTAGGTTAGAGGTATGGGGGTGCTATGGTTTCGGACCTTTGGAGTCCAGGTTTCGCAGGGTACTTCCACGAGCACCTGAAGGGCATTATGGAGACCTATCAAACATGCATACTATGATTACTGCTACTATTACTAGTACTAGTACTATTCCTCTCGCTTTTACTATTACTATGACTATTACTATTCCCATTATGATTACTACTACTATTAATATTCTGGACTTCCTTGGGTACGGGAGTGGATGTGCGATTCATGATTTCGTGTCATGACCACAGTTATACTGTAGTTGAGCATGGGGAGTCTGATATGGGTAACCATGGTCGTGCGCCTTATCTCGTCATGGTTTGCGCCCCGATGACGCTCCTGCTGAGGAGAATCATTTAGGGCAGGTAGAACACTGGCTGAAAGTGCAGCGTACCGTGATAAATGTCCCCACCCCATGAAGAATTCAAAAATGTCTTCAACGTCCTGAATCCACTCGCAAACGGACCCGGAACGCTAAACATGTCCCATCGCCCTTCCCTTCCGTACAACCTGACTCTTCAATACTGCCTTGATATGTGTGTTTCTGAAAAATAAAGGCGTCCTCCCTGTTTTACCCTCAATCGGTAGGATTCCAAACATCGGGAGCAGGGGCCCCACAGTCATTCCAACAAGCTTGCTTACGTATGCAGATCACCTTAAACCCTCAGTAGTGTCAGGACTTAACCCCTATAAACTACCCTATAATCCCAGTTTCCATTTCATTTTCCATTTTCTTTTCCATTTGATTCTCCATTATATTAGTTTCCATTTTCTTTTCCATTTGATTCTCCATTGTAATAGTTTCCATTTTCTTTTCCATTATCCCAATAGAACACCAACATATACCCTATAATCCCTGTACAACACCTATAATCCCTGTAGTCTCCATTTTCTTTTCCATTATCCCAATAGAACACCAATATATACCCTATTAGGGTACTGAGCCCACTCCTCGGGCTCCCCTGTTCCGCCCATGCACGTAATATTAGGGCTATATTGGGGTTATATGGGGTATAATGGAAAAGAAAATGGAAACTACTATAATGGGTTATCATATAGTCACAAGCCTTAGGATACTATGGTACCATTTTTTATCTATGTTTCTGTTTATGTGTCAAACACATCGGCAGGGAGCGGGTGGGCAACAGTTACACGCAGATGAGGTGATAAGCCCTGAGCTCATCCTGTGACCAATAGACTTCAATATACCTTCCTTAATCCCAAACCCGAAGCCCTAACATCACGCCTGACGAAACGAAGGTCCCGGAGTATCTTTCCGATGCGCTCGCAGGCAAGGGCGACGCCTACGAAGACGTTTGCAGGCGTTCGCGTCCCAAGGCTGCAGAGCACAGCTTTTTCAAAAATGGCTGTCATCCTTCGAGGAAATGGCAGTTTCCCAAAATTAGGGGTACCTTTTTGGGGGTCCCCATAATATGGATTATAGTATATTTGGGTCTATATTGGGGTCCCCCTATTTAAGGAAACTACCAATATTCATAGGGTAATCATGACTCTCAGCGTGCTACTGGACTCGGTAGCAACCCTTTGAGCAATGGGCAGCACGGTGTAAAGCCTGGCTGTAGTGCAGGCAAAGAAGAAATGATCAGGTCCATGGAATGTCGTGTAGGGCCCGGATCGTTTTTTGATGACGCTAGTACTACCAAAGCTTTGCCATGACAGCGATGTGGGCAGGAGATCAAGCCTACACCCTAAGTGGGTTGCTGCCTTTTGGGTTTAGAGGTGGAACGTAAACGGAGTGGTAGACGGTCGTTTTGAGTAACCTGGCTCTGCACGGAGAGACTCATTCAATCGGAAATTCTAGGGTATGGAACCGTGGCAGCAGGAAGTGAGGAATGTACTTGCGAGTACGTGGTGGTTTGTTGTCTCTTGTGTGCAGCTTCTCGCGTCGATGTTACATCTAAACCCTAGGACTCGTCTCACTCTCAACATCGAGTTGTAATGCAGAACTCTGCAAAGGGAGTCCAGACTGTCAGGACCGCAAGCAAGAATCCAGCGCATGTCATATTTTTTTCTAGTGGAGGTTGTGCTGACCACTGTAGCCTAGAAGTCCCAATACCGCCATTTCTAGGAAATGTTTCTTGCGATCGCTGTCATAAGTTCCGGAGTCTGTGCGATTGTTGACTGTTTAACCTTAATCTGAAACCCTACGTAAACCCTACAGCCCAGCCTCTGCTTAGGCAGCGAAATGAGCACGATGATGGGCGCAGTAAGGACCAGCACGAGCCGAGATGAGTCGTTTAGCGTCTGAGTTTTTGTCACAGATGATTGGTTTAGTGATCAGAGTATATAGGGACTTCTTGGGGGACATGACCTTTGCTGGCTAGAAGTTTTCCGGGACTCACACAAGTAGCTGCTCTGAGCATAGAGCTTGGCACCCTTTGTTAACCACTGTGATTGTTAAATCATCCTTCCTTGCCGCAGAGCGGTGAGGGTTCATTAGTCGATTCCAAGTGGCATCGATGGAAGACTCGAGTGGCCAAATTTGGCATGACCGTGATGCGGACAACCGGTGCTGCCGCTGTCATTTTATGACCAATTTTTGGATCTGACAAGCTCGCTTTCTGAAACGGATCAAGCTCTAAAAGGCCTGCTCCAAATTGCGTGCGATGGTTTCCAAGTATGGCTTTCAAGTTTTACCTCGAAACTGTGTTCCTTTACCAAAACCCTAAACCCTAAACCCTAACCCCTAAACCCTAACCCCTAAAACCCTAAACCCTAAACCCTAAAACCCGGAGGTTCAGATGGACTTTGTTCTTCGGACGCTCTTTGCGCATCCCCTTGGCTTAAAGGGTTTTAGGGTTTAGG
>CAJNIZ010043451.1:16193-56310 GCA_905231905.1 Symbiodinium pilosum
GGGTTTAGGGTTTAGGGTAGTTGTAATCCTAAAGCTTTTACAGGGCCTGACCCCTTTAAAGAGATTATGGTACTGATATAGAGGGATATCTAGGCGTTAGAGTTTTATCCTTTCCCTCCAATATCCCCCCTCTCCCCCCTCGCTAATGTATATTATACTCAAACCCGTATTGAATGTTGGGGTGGGGGGGGGGGGGGGAGGGGGGGATCCTATTGAAATCCAATAAAATGCGTAACAACATCAATCACAACCCATGTAAAGGCGATTGAAATATAATGAAAATAACAAGTGCAAAATCGACAAAATCCATTCAAAGGCGTAATCAAACCCATTAAAATGAAATCCAGTCAAAATCTAATCAATGTGAAGTTTTCGATTGAAATCAAGTGAAACGAAATCAGAAGTTAGTTGCAAACTATCAAAAACGGAATAAAATCCTAACAAACCCAGTTGAAATCAATTCAGATGCTGTAGAATTACACCATTAAAAAAAAAAGACATTAAAAAACAATCAAAATCAAGCAGATCCTGAATCCTGAATTAAAAGTCGGCTAGGGACAACGCCCCCTAATTCAGGGGATCCGATCCGCAATTACCTGTACTCTTGGCCCTTTTCAAAGTTGTCTTGGGAGGAGATCTCAAAATTGGAATTCAGGGGAACTCGTATTTTGTATTTGGGGACGTTGAATCCAGAAAGTTGTTTTCAAACCTGTTGGTATTTATGGGGTGTCACGTGGCGCATAAGTTTGCGGGGTTGCAGGCGGGTGCTATACCTACAAGGTGTGGACAAGACACCATTCAGAGGGCGGCGAAGGGGAATGCTGACTGGATGGGTGGCAGTTGCTGTCTAAGTTTTCATGTTCGATGTGATGCCAGCTCGCTCCGAAAAATTGCTTGCACGTGGGTATGTTGACAAATTTGCGGGTCTGGATACATTCTCTTTGCACATTTGCACATGATTTTGGGCATGTATTACAGGACCTTTGATTGCAAGCTACCTACATCCTGCCGCATGCTGAGCATGGCGGGATTAGCAAGCAGATGAACATGCTTTATCAAAGACAGTTCCAGTGCAAGATGTGAGGTAAACGCAGGTCTGGCTACGAAGCATGTTCATCTCTAAAGAGGAGCGCAAGCTGGGTGCCACATTGACACAGACAGCCTCGTGGAGCAGCTTCAGCCACAGTCAAAGCTCCTCTACGCACACTTAGGGTTTAGGGTTTAGGGTTTAGGGGATTATACCCCCAATAATGGAGAATCAAATGGAAAAGAAAATGGAAAATGAAATGGAAACTAGGAGTTTAGACAGTAGCTCACATGTAAGTACCTTTGAGAGTGGCCGTCAAGCACGTATAATATGATACAAGACAGCAGGATATTGATTACAGGGGCCCAAGGAGAGCCCTACGAATTTTGAAGCTTCCACTTGGTAGCCAGGCGAGCGGACAAAACCCCGATACCCAGAGTATGGCAACCTTGCAAAACTCCTGGCTCTCAGGAATTAGGGTACAGAGTTCAGGATTTAGGGTTTAGGGGGCACGAGAATTATTCAAATATATATATATATACACGATATTTGTGTATGTGTACGTGCATATACATATATATATATATGTTCTCTCCATCAATTAGCCTACCTCTATTCACTCCCCCGCTCCCACTTACCAGTAAAGAAACAGTTTAGGGTTAGGGGAAAGTTGAGAAGATGCTCCACATAGATGCGATTTTCTGCTGAAGCCTTGCAACACCGGTTCTGAGGCGGGTTCTCGTTCTTTACACAAGGATTTTGTGGAACACGGAAGGCTCCTGATTTGGAAAGATAGCCGCCTAGTGGCAGGCTTTATCATTACGCCCTAAGCCTATAGTATATTGGGGTTATATTGGGACTATAGTATATTGGGGTTATATTGGGACTATAGTATATTGGGGATATATTGGGACTATAGTCGCCGTAAGCAGAGAGCATCTGAAGGCATGGGAGGTCAATGAAGTTATATACATGCTCATGCATGCACGTCTTGTATATCCGCTGTGTGCTGAGACGCATCAACCTGGACCGTGGGGAAGGGTAAGCTTCTGCAAGCATGTGGATGTCATGCATACCTGAGTCTCATGAAGAAGTTTCAGGTTTGAGGGTTTTGTTCAGCGTGTAGGGCACTCCCCTTTGCTGATCGTAAGTGGGACCAGGGGAAGCTGTTCAAAAAGCAAGCTCTTCTCCATGGGTCCTCCTAGAAGGAATCGCCATGATGTTTTTTGAGGATTTGGTAAGCTCATGTTTCAAGATCCCATATGCCGTACTGAGTTGTCGAAAGCCAAGACCCAAGGACCAGCAGCACAAAATCTAGGATTAAGGGTTCAGGGCCCAGAGAACCTCAACCCCTATAGAAGAGTAGTTTCCAGCCTATTTTCCACAATCCCTATAGATCCCTATAGTACACCCCGATACCACAGTAGTTTCCATTTTATTTGCCATTAGCCCCTTCAGAACTGGTATAAAAGTTGTTGGCCCGGAGCATGGCAGCGCCCAGGCCTCCGTTAGGTCAGCGACAGGAAGGTTTGGAGAATGTTCTCCAGCTTTGGTTTAGGGTTTAGGGTTTAGGGTTTAGGGTTTGGGCTCAATCAAGGGTCAACAAGGTTTTTAAGGTTGAGCAGCTGACAGCTGATCCAAACTGATCTTATACATATTATATACCTACATATATACACACATACAGATACGATACGCCATCCAAACCCTGTTATTCATAAACCGGCCTCTATTTTCAGTTTCGCAGCTTATCGCCCTGGCTTTGGGGCATGGGCTTCCCAGCTTAGAGTCTTTAGAGTTGAGGATCTGGTAAAGTTCAGAGGTCTGAGGTGTAGCTGGGCTGCTAGCCTCAAACTTCAAAATTTTGTAGTTAAGTAGATAGAATATGGGGTATATGGGGATCTTATTATAATATACCCAAAGCCATATCTACTTAAGGGGGACTATAACCTTCAGCCTCGAGGGCTGAGCCAAATTCAGGCCCAGCAAGGTTGAGAAGGTGAGAGATACTATGTTGAGAAAGGCTGGCCCTTGAGGTTTAAGGGTTCAGGACGTAATTAGGGACATTATGGGGATGATCTGAGAAAGTCCATTATAGAGAACAGGGTGCGAATCCCTGTGCAGCATAAGATGGCAGCTTATTGGCTTCGCTTTACGCAGTTTAGGTTTTAGGGTTTGGGGACTTATTTCAAACATCAGCTCAGGTAATCCTAACTAGATAGAGAAGATGATCCTAGAGGTTCCAGATCGTAGTTGTCATGTCAAAGCTTCCAATTGCAGTGAAATCTCATGTTGGGCGGTCTTTCAAGAAGCCTCTGCATTTGGCCAGCCGCTCACAAGGTTACGCCCTAAACTCCGAACAAGCCCTTGACCTTACAGACCCGTAGCCGCTGATCACATAGCTTTGACAAGAGAATTATATACTACAGCATTCTATAGTGGACGATTATACACTATAAGATGCTCTAAGATACCATCAAATACTATAACGCATTATAGCATACCAATCGAGGCGTTTACCAAAGCTACCAGGCACTTCCCACAAAGGTTGAGCTGTCCTGAAAGAGTGCTTGTCCGTACCCAACTATTTGCAGCTTTGTAGTAATTACTCGCTACTTAATGTGTATAACCTGTAAAACTGCAGCTAAGTGGGGTTACAGGTAGTTTTTGCTTGATAACGTAGCAGCCCCTACCTGAACAGCTAAAAACTAGTTTTTGGGAGAGTTCGGGGCAGCGCAAAGGTTGAGCCCAACTTGTTTGAAGTTGAGAGTCTGGGACAAAGGCTGGATTGGCCTTGCATCTCAGACTCTTCGAGAGGGATCCAGTTTGGGAGTGTCTGATATTAAGCCCCCATATTCACCGGATATCTTAAGGCCCCTAATGTTGGCATCTACGACTGAAGTTTTCTCAGGAAGGGCTGAGGTCAAAAACTGACCGTGACTTGAAAAGTGCCACTTGCTTGCCCGCCGGGATGCTTTCATTACGCAACCACCGTCACATTTTAAGGGTTTACGGTTTAGGGGTTTTAGCTGAGGGTAAATTCTCCCCAAGAATGGAGAGAGCAAATGCTAAAAGAAATGGAAACTGAAATGCAGACTGGGAGTATATAGCGGCTCATAGGGAATCGGGTTTCCCAAAATTAGGGTACCTCTGGCAGGTTCTCTAGTAGCGAATATAGTATTTTGGGGTCTATATTTTAGAAACTACCATGGACCATAGCTAACCAACATGCAAAAAGATCCTGGCACAGACCATTGAGCTTCATGATCTAAGCTCTGTGCCAGTTCTCCGCCAGATTAAAGCCCTAAACCTTAGAGCTATTGCCCAGCACATCCAGCTTTGAGCTTTCAATCCCTGACTCCAAGGTCCAGGTGGCCATTGCAACTGTCAATTCTGGTTGAGATGTTGAGGGTTTAGAGTTTAGAGTCTTTGCATAGTCTTAGCAAGGCTTACCTTTTGTAGCCCAGAGAGTGGGTCGTGGTAGAAGCTAGGTGCCTCTTGCCGCACCTCAAAATCAGGGACCCTTCACCATGCTGGTCAACAAGCACAGGATGTACACAACAGCTCGATTATCTCCAGGAATCCTGAGATTCAGTGAACATAACTTATGATACAATCCGGAAGGAGTTGGGGAACTAGCTCAGTTCGTATAGTTTTCAGGCGCTGAGCCTGCCCAGCAATAGGGCAACATTCAGGATGTGCAACGGCTCGTAGAGAACAGCCACGGCTCATTCAAGATTGTTCAGGGCTCACTCTGCGTGGGTTCAATTTACGGGGGTCGCCTTTGGCACCCTATGTTGGGTTGCTGTTGCTCACACTTGGGAAAACTGTCCATGCTGTTCGTCAACTACTGTTATATGTGTCAAAACCCAGGACACCAAGCCTCAATGATCCTTTTCGCGTGAACTGTTGGCGCTGAGTCTTTTAATTTCAACCCTAAGCCCCTAAAACCCTCAACCCTAAACCCTAAAACGCTTTTAGAGCTGCAAAGTGCATCACGGGCCTGGGCTTTCTGCACCTAACCCCTTAGCCCTATATGCGGAGGCTCATGCGGTGTTATAAAAGGGTTTATGGCAGTTGGCTCTTAAGATTGCAACTGCTTGTTACCCAAACTGGGGTACGTACCTCATAAAACCCCTCAAAATGCCCTCAACCTTGGCCTCACGAGAAGGCGCATGCCACAAAAACCGTACATTTTAAGTATTTAGGGTAACTAAAAAGGGACTAATATGGTATATAACCCCAATATAGTGGTTTCCATTTTCTTTTCCATTACCCCCATAGAGCCCCCATATAGTCCATATTTAGGTTCAGGGTTTAGGCCTTGGCCTCATAAGGGTGTGCAGGCCGCTAAAACCCTACAAGTTAAGGTTTAGGGTTAAGGGTTTAGGGCTTTGGGTTTTTTGTAACCCCAACTCAGGAAGTAAGACCCTTTATTCTAGAAGAAAGATCGATAAGAGCCAGCCAGCATCCTTTCACCCTAAATCTTCACAATCCCAGGTCCCAAATCCCTAAAAAAAGGTTTGCAAAACTTGGTGGCTCGTTTTTGTGGAGTCCTTCAGAAGAGGGGTTATAGAATGGTTGGGGCATGTGGGGGCGTGAATTGAGGCCTAAACCCTTACAACTAAACACGAAGCCAAAAGAAACTAGCCATCCTGTCAAGGACGCATCCTGTTTGCTAACACTCATGGGCCACTGGGCAGCTGTGCGGACGATCAGGGTCAGAAGTGGTTGGAGGCCATGAACCCTAAGCCCCAGGGCTTCTGGTTGAGGGACCCTACGCCTTGGAGGCTTTCCTCGCCATATGACAGTCCCCTAGTATGTATACGTATATACACATACAAATATACATATATATACATATATTCATATATACATATATACATATATATAACGATTTTCTCGTGGTCTTAGTCAGCGTCGGGGGCCCAGCTTGAACCGCACGAGGGTAGCAGCTCACTGAGCTCCAAGGGCTTGATCCGGGGTGATACTGTTGAAAGCAATATGTCTTCATGTGTCCGAAAAGCAGCGACAGGGATACGGGGGTTGTGGTCGGCACTCCGGGCATGCTTCCGTAGTCAAGTATCAAGGCAGTTCCGGAACCATGATACACTTAACATAAGATGCCGAGATTGTTTGAAGCAATCCTTATCAGCGTCCCGAGCTCTTGCACCAGTTCAGATGCCAAAGTCTTGTAATCTCGAGAACTTCAGGAACTTAAGTTGATGCCGGAATCCATTCCGTGAATCTTGGTTGCTGTTAAGGCTGTTAAGGAACTTCAGTTAAGCCACTATGATAAGGAAGCCCTGTTATCTGTCATATACCAATATGTAGCAAGGTAACAGCAACCCTGGAATTGGCATAGGCAGGTTATCCTCAGACTTCCCAAGCAAGAGTTACCGAATTTCCACAGCAGGGCTGTTCGTCCTCCGTTTCACGAAGTACTTCAGGAGTGTGTCATGCCAATCACCTCTCCCTAAGAACAGAACCCTGCAGCCACTTAACACATCTTCCGAACATAGTACCTGAAAGCAATAGGGGAAGATTTCTTGCTGGAGTGGGAGTTGTGCTATAGGTGAATCAGAACTTGCTACCTCAGACCTAGCATACGCGTAAGCTGAATTTCATGTTTCTCAAAATAGACCCTATGCGGTCTACTTTGATAACAATTGCTTGTAATCTAGGATGCCAAAGGACTGATCGATCGCATGCTCAGGGGGGAGGGAGCTTCTTTCACACTTAGGTTGAGGACTTAGCGAACGCGAGCGGATTTCCTGCATTGGAACTTATTGCGGCCAGCATTCGGCGTTCAAATAGTCGCCTCTACACTGTTCCTGCGCTGTTGGGTGTAAATCCCCGTCATCACGCAAGCTGTTAGTCCGGACCTGGGAGTCTAATGTTTTGGGCGCATACATCCCGCTACAAAAGTTTCGACTGACGGGGCCATTTCACAAGGACACACCTCTTACCTGTCTTGCGGAGTCGCGGAGGCCTTTGAAGTCCCATTTTCCCTAGCCCTGCTAGCGGAGTTGCCCCTACCCTGTTTTGAATTACAAATTTTTACAGCTCGGGAGGAGGCCCGAAGAATCCAGTGTAGGGTCTAGGGGGGTGGAGGGGGGACAAGTTGGAGTGGACGAGGACCGTGTAAGGGCAAGTAATTCTGTGAGTCGAACTTTTGTAGCACCGCAGTAAGGAGGACGACGGTCTCTATACTGTTTAATGTCTCTCCAGGCTCCTGTGTGTAAGCCCAAAGATACCCAGAGCCCCTAAAGGTTGCAGCAAACCCTAAACCCTAAAACCCTAAGCCCTGAACCCTAGACCCTGAACCCTAAACCCTAAACCCTATTCAAGCCATTGAAGGGCCTGGGTAGGCCATACCGTATTCATTGCTTACTCATGTGCTTAGCCCCAAAGCACTAAAAAAGTTGAAGCTTTGGTTGCATCCTGCATGCCTTCATAGAACCCTGCTGACCGAAAAGCCTAAACCTGGAGCACTAGTGCAGAAGGGAAAGCCCTACGACTCAGATCCCGAAATCGGCAAATCTAAAACTAAAACCTCTGAAGCCCGAACCCTGAAACCCCTCAAATCCTAGACCTGAAACCTCTAAAGCCATAAGGCTTGAACATGCGGGGAGGCTGTTAAAAGTCATCGTCAAGCCGGGGATTTGGTTTTCCTCACGGGTGACTTCAACTGCCAGATCACTACGGGAGCCATGCAGAAACTCACAGGCAGGCCATTAGGGTTTGTGGCTTACCTTAGGGTTCAGGGTTTAGGGTTTGTAATCCGGATTTTAGGGTACGAGGCTGTCAAAGCTTCGCAGGCTGGGGGTGTAAGAACCAAGCTTCAGAGTTCAAGAATTTCAGAGGTTCAGTATTGAAACCTGGCGAATAACATTGAGTATCGTACTCAGCATGCCAAAGCCCTGGGGCTCCATGTCTGTAAATGATAATAACATTGCGCCCAAATGCCTATACATACATACGTTGGGTCATTCGGGGCCTTAGCAAAGAAGCCTTTTCCATCCTTCAGGGCATACAAAGGATGACTTGTTACAGTGGGAGATTCTGAGATCATCGAGATGAGACCCCGAATGAGGACACCCAGAGTCTCTTAAAAAATACCCTATAGGAGCCATAATCTAAACTCCTTGAAGGGGGCTGCACAGGGAATTATTCAGGGGACGACTATAGGGGTTATTAACGGGGATACTGGGAGTTAGACTATAGCTCATATGTCCTACAATCCATTAGGGCCCCCACCCGGCTTCAGAACCCCCGAAGTGGTTTCTTGCTTCTAGGTCCTAGCCAAGCAAGACGAGCATCGAAGGTGATGCTGAATGAAGTCCTTCAGACCAGAACAACTCCACATAAACCCCAGTTCAAAGGATAGCCTCCAAAGTTAGGACCCTGGAGTAGTCGTGTGATAGCTCTAGGATCCCTATTTAGGACCAGCATCTTCCTATTGACGTTGGAAGAACAGAAAGCAACCCATTCAGCGCATCACGGGAATAAGTCCACAATGCGATAGCATGGTAGCATGGAGGCCTCGAAGACAAGTCTTTTTTGTTTGCAGTTTGTGCACGGTTAATCTCAGTTGCGGAAGAAAATTGCTCTGGTCAGGCTACCTGATGCACGGAATCCGCGAGGGTATAGATCACATCCTCACAGACGAGGAGCTTGAATCAGGAGCCCGGGAATCTGACTTGTGTCAGCATGCTTGCAGCATGTTTGAGAGGAATGATTTTGGAAGACTTCCTCAGGGTTGCTCTACACTTTTGGACCGGCCCCTAGATTCAGGGCTCTGACTACAGGCTCAGGGGTTCGAACGTCTAATACCCATATGGGTACTTTTCAAGCGCCCTCATATACACTCCCCAGCAAGAACCCATACTCAGGCTTCTTAAGGGTACCCCTATCTGGTAAAAACCGCCGTATCGCAACAAAAAGCCAATTAGGCAGCCTTTCCCAGGAGGCGGCCGTTTGGAGGGCTGGCCCTCCGACCATCCGCTTGTTTGGGGGAAATTTGTGCTGCATGACGTGGCCTGGCAGAAGTTTAGCTTACCAAGAAAGGTAGTGGTGCTAATGGAAGAGGACATTACAATGGCCATGTATCCTGGCATACCAAGATTTGCAGTGACAAACAATATGATATAATTCTCCTGAAAGTGCACCTCCTGAAATTGCAATGGTAGAGTGGCTTCCTTCTCACTGTGGTAAGTCGAAATCACTCTTATGTTTGAGCCTGCCGGACGGCCACAGACAACCACACTTCCACATCGGAAGCAAACTCTGTACTAAGAGTTTCGTAGTGAACGCAAAGTAGAGTTGTTTGTTTTTTTCTTTTTTTTCGGACAGCTTGTTTTCACATCACTCATTCTTAAGAAGTCCTGAATCGACGCAGCACTGCCTACTTTAAGCAATTATGCTGCACACAGATACGGTTATGACTCACGAACCTCGAACCGGTGCTTAGAAGGAAATGAGGGAATGGATTGTCATAGTAGTCCATGTATAGCCCCCTATGATGGTCCCTATACCCCTTTCCCTGACTCCGTAACCCCTGAAATAAATTGACCCTGCACTTGAAATCTGAGGCCTCCCCTACGGCGTGATGAGACGCCGTCAGAAGAGACACAGGTATAGGGTTTACTGTACTGTCCTTATTAGGAATTAATTCTAATTCTTACTATAGTATAGCCCTAAGGAAAGATTAACGATACTGTTGTTATTATAGGTCTAAGGAAACTACAGTTTAGGGCTCAGAGCGAGGTTCAAACCACGAATACCGGACACTGAAACAAAAAAACTCGCCCTAAAATCTTGAAGGCTATATGATAATATCATGGTTGGGGTTCACGTCTCCGCAGCGAGCCTGTCAAAGTAGCATTGTTGTGACGGCACTCTTTGCAGATGTGGACGCCAAGACGACTTACACACCACTACTGTTGATACTAAAAATCCTGCATGACCTTAATATACTATGGTACCATAATTCCCAACGTATAAGTATAAGGTATTTAGGGTCATGCAGGATTTTTAGTATCCACCGTATGTCTTTGGGACTGTACGTAGGGTTCATTATGAAGATGGAAGGGTCACTGCTAGGTCCTTACGGCATAGCCACAAGCAGAAATCCAGCACATTTCAGACTCTTTCAGACCGACGCTATAGGCAAAATGCCAAGGACCTCCAGAATCGTTCATGCTGGGACCCCACTGTTACTCCTCGTTAGAAATCTGAAAGGCAGCCGCAATTCGACACTTTGGGATTCATAAGGCTTGCTACGGCTACATAAGTCTTTGCGAGATTTCATACTGCCATTGCTAGGATTTTACGCTCCTGGGATGCGTGTATTGAGCTGAGGGATTGTTGGGGATGAAAGCCTTAGGGATGAAGATGAAGTCTTGGGGCCTTGTATCTATAGTCCCCCTTAAGTAGATAGAATATGGGATATATGGGGATCTTATTACAATTCACCCAAATCCATATTATTCTATCTACTTAAGGGTGGACTATATATCAAAGACTTGTGAAAAATGTTTATACTCATCAGGCAGATCAGTAAGTAGGTCATGATGGAGGCTCTCACTTTTCCCTCTATAACCTCTATTTTATGTAACTTAATTCAACTTACTGTCAGAACTTCTTGGGCTTCAGAATGTCAGCAAATGGGGACATGCCAAAAATGTTTACTTTCAATATAATACAGTAGTTCCATTTTCTTTATCATTGTCCCCACATAACCCCATATTATAACCCTATATTAAACTCTATATAAAATCTGCTGTAGGGCCAAACACGAGCCCCATTGCTTGCACACGCCCAGCTGTAGATTTGGATCTTGGGGGGCTCATGGGGCTTCAGCGCAGGTATCGCTGGAGCACCAGGTGACGAACCAACCCAAAAGGGCGCAGAATTCTTAGGACAAGCCGTGGTTCAGTATTTCAGTTCTAGACAGGGATTATACAGGTGGATGTCTCAAAAACTAAAAACCTAATTATCTGGTAACCCCTACAGGCTACATCTTAGCAGCTCTCAATCCTGAACCCTACTTGACCCCAACGTCTCAGCCCATAGCTCACCGGTGGTTGGTAGGAGGGAATATAAGGGAAGCAACCCTCATTTAATCCTCATGTAATCCCTACCTAGTACATTCCCTTATTCCCTACTAACCACCAGTAAGGTAGCCTAAAGCCTGCATCCATGATGACTGCTTGACTTGAAGCTCCAAAGAGGGCCGGCTGTATACAAAGTGCAGCCGCCTCATCATGAGGTTCAGTCATCAGATCTCAGCCGAAAAATCAATGCTTCGGGATTTGGGGATGTGAGGCGTTCCGGAATTTGGTTTGGGGCGTGGAATTGAGGAGGCATTGCCTTGATACTTCCATTTCTTTGAGAAGATTTCTTTGGGAACCTTTTCAGGGACTTAGTATGCAAACCTATAGCACCTTCAACCTCGGTTATCCACAGTCTTGACCTACTTACTAAGTCGCCCTGACCCTCCAACAGAATCAGTCAAAACTGTGGAGGGCCAGGATTCACCAACAGGGTGCGCCAGGGATTCTGTCATGATCTGTTTAGGGCTTAACATCTAGGGTCTATCTGGGAGTTGTCAAATATTCGGCTAAATTTGAGATCCCCTTCCTACCTTGGCCCCTTACGAGAAAGTGTCTTGTCTTGCACAAGTGACCATGCGTAGCAACTACCGCAATGAACCTGTTTACCATCTCAGTCAAGGGTTTAAGTTTCGTCTAGGTCCTACAGCCCTAAGCCAGAGAGAACTGCAAAACCAAGGGCACGCTAAAGTCCGCTAAACCCTAAACCTAACAGCCCGCGAATCCTGAGCCGCGCTTACTTGCATCTAAGCCGTCAATCCTGAACCTCAAACATGCAATGGTGAATTCTCTAAACCCTGGACCCTAGATAGTAGTTTCCAGTTTCTTTTCCGTTAGCCCTATATAACCCCTATTAACCCCTATAGAACCCCTATACAACCCTGCACCCTCGGCAGCTTTACACTCCAAAGCTCTGACTTTGCCATATTTTCCAGAACAACTTGGGCAGCAGGTCGGGGATTCAGTCGGGGAATGTAAACAAAAATACTAAGCCCACACCCTTAGCCCTCAAAAGCGTGTCTAAAGCCCTACCTGAACCCCCAAAGTATGTAGAATCATGGCCTATTGGGTTGTATTTAGGGGTTTTGGGCTATTAATTTACCTACTTCTGGGGTTTAGGTCCCTAAACCCTAAGCCCTAAACCCACAACATTCTGAAGTCCACACCTCCAAGGTTCATGGCACGCAGCGGACGCGCCCCCGGCCAAAGCCTTAGCTTGACCTCGTTTCCTGAATTGGGTTTAGGGTTTAGGGTTTAGGGATCTATGTGGGAGTCTCCAATAAGTGTCTTAGTTTCCTGGTTTTGTTAGAACTTGCCGCTTTGATTCAGGGGTTGGGATGTCCCAAGTTAGGGGTTCCTCTCTGCACCTCCTTGATAACCTTCGCTTGATGTTGAGTGCTACTACATAGCTATGTGGCATCCAGGATCGCAGCAGACTCAGAGTCATAATTGCTGCTGCTATCATGCGTCAAGAGCGGCATACTGACGGGCAAAACGTTACATGGCCCAGTATACCTAAACTCCAGGACATATGCCGGCAGAACATGCCCAAGGGCATGCTGGATTTGATGTTACGCTTCCTCTGACCCCGTATGCTGCTGCAAAACAGACAAGCTGGACCCTTCACCAAGGCAACAATGTTGGAAGCAAGACTCCATGGAATTGGCGCCTACTGGTGCTAGTGCTGGGGGCCTCCATCGTCTTGTGTGCCTGGCAGGTCTTGATTCAGGCTTCCGACTTGCTTGGTCGCGAGCTGTTTCTTGGATTCCCTCAAGTGGAGATAGAGCAAAGGATTTTCGGCAATCGTGCAGAGGTCAAGAACCAACAAAGATCAATGGCAGTCTTGGTACATCCAGGAGTGTTGTGGAGATTTTCTCCGCCAATTCTACTGCGAAGTGACTGAAGTTGAAGCGTTTGGTCTTTTCGTGCCTCTTCGGCTTCTGAAAGGATCGCACTTTGGGTATGAAAAGGGCAGCATCTTTGCCTCAAGACACAAATTGCTTAGGGTCAAGGTTTGTATGAACCCGATCATCCCTATAACTAACCGGCGCCAAACAAGGGCGTCTAAAATCCTAAAACTGCATGGGAGGGAACAAGAAGAAGCATACCAACATTAGAAGACGCAAAAGAAGCAGAAGCAGGAAGAAGCTGGGTTGCTGTTAAGGAGCTTAGCTTAAGTTGACATATTATTCGTATATTCTAAACACTAGGGATTCCTTGTTATAATAACTTCATGCAACTTCTTGAACAGCAACCCAGCTTGTGGCAGGCTGTGGACCTGTAGTCAACTCATCGTGCTCGGGTGCGGCAGCTTTGGGGTAACGGGCCGGGTTTTGAGGATTTCAGGTTTGCAACTGTGGGAAGAGTGTTCAGGAGGTTGGTAGGGGTAGCCAAGAATGAAGGGATGCAGGAGAAAAGAAAAGAGGAGCGGGCAGGAGGATCAGGGGAGGACATACCGGGAGTCTGTTTTGTCATTCAATCCAGGCTGAGGTTTAGAGCTTGTGTGAACCAGGCGTAGAGGCCCTACGCAGAACTAGATGCAGAACTAGATGGAAAAAACAATGCATCACCCGTGTTGCCGTCTCCTATTCCATTCCACAAAACTTGAAGCCCCGCAATGATAGAGCGTTTTGCGATTCCTTTCGACATGTGCTTATGTCATTTTTTGAGAGGTCTGGGTTGTTCTTACTCTTGGTTGAGGGTTTGCAAGTTCAGGGTTGTCGGGTTAGGGGCTGGTTGAAAAGCTGAAATTTGCCTTTGATGGTGTGGAGTTCAGGATCTTTGCGGGTTTCGTCCTAAGTCCACATGGGCCAAGGGATGCATGAGAGTGTGGCGGGTGCATTACAATGATGCCATCACGCGGCGTTCTCTTCTCCGGAAAGGCCTCAAGCCCAAAGCTTTTGAACCCCAAGACCCCTGAGTCCCCGAAACTTCACGGTCAACATCCTAAATTCAGACCCTCAAGCCCCTTAATAGTTTTACTCAATAAGTTCATCATCTCAAATCAGAAAGTGGACTCTTCTTGTCAAGGGTGATCTATGCTCAAGATGAGGACTTCATGGACTTGAAAGAAGGGGTCGCGTTTCGTAGGGCTTTAGGGTTTAGACACGACAGACACTTGACGCAGCAGCGTGCAAGTCCCAAACAGTGCCCTAGGTTAGTTCAAAGCCACACCTGCATGCCCCAAAAAGCCCTCAAGCCTTTGAACCAGATGTGCCCAAACCTCTTGAACATCTTGCGATTGTTTTTTCCTGATTAGCAACTTCAATCAAACTCCTATTGCAGTAATCTCCAGTACTACTATTTTGATCGTGCAAGTTTGGAAGGAATGGCTGCCTCACGGAGCGTGAGCGCGCCGTACATGCCGAGGCCGGTTTTTCAGACAGCTGGACACAAACTTAGCCTTGTACCATACCAAATCCCCAGCGAGAACTTCAAGCAGAGACTTGTAAAGAGTCCTGAAGATAGTTGCAGCAGCCTTGTGCGCTGAAGAGGAGGTCACCGTTTGTAGAGATCCTCCCCTGGTGTTCTAGCCAGAAAACTGTGCATGGGCATGGGGTCTTCTTCTGCTATTCGAAGCCAGATGTATGGGACAGAACTGGGTCAAAGCAAGTATATAAACTTGAAAACGGATCAGTGACCAATGAGATATGTGAATGCTAGAGTTCTTGTGCATATCCCAATGAGGAGGCAGAGAAGTAGGCATAGCTCCCCCAGATGTGAGGTCTGCATTGTGCGAGTTAAACCACTGCTTCACGTGCTACAACCCATGGCGGCACACCTCATGGTGGCACGTATTTACTAGCGATTGTAGCATAGGGCTTGGGGAAGTATATGACAATTGAGTACTTGGACCATTAGGGCAAGAGTTGAGGTTACAGCTGTACATAGTTTGTCACCTTGCACCCTAAACCTTATCATCCGCAACCATGGTCATCAGAGTAGAACTGCGCGGCAGCAACAAGCCAGTAAGCCAGAAGACAACCCAAGCAAAGCCAGCAGTGTACCCTGGGTGGCAAGGCTGTCCCACTGCAATAGCAAAACTAACGCATTATGACCGGTCAAAACGAGTTTTTCCAATGACTAGGCAAGCGAGCTTTCATAGTTTTTGACGTCATCCTCTTGTTTCAGACCGGAGTGGGTGGGTGGGTGGGTGGGTGGGTGGGTGGGTGGGTGGGTGGGTGGGTGGGTGGGTGGGTGTCAGGGATGTAGCTGATATGTCATGGCGACCATGAGAGTTGAATTTGAGCGGTTCTTCAAATGAACGCTCCTGTGCGTGCACGTACTGCTGAAAAGTTACTGGAAGTTAGCAGGAGTGGAGGAGTGGAATGTGCGGATTATTATTGGTAATTACACGAGGGCTCGTTTGTATATTCCTTGCTTCCCATCAGTACGGAAACTGTGTCAGCATCCCAGTAGGAGAAACTGTTGTAAGCTGCAAGTAAATTACATGCTGTAACCGACTTGTGAATAACGGTTTTCAACCCTCGACCCTGAAACCATTCAACCCTCGACCCTGAAACCATAAAACCACAATCCCTGAAACCCTTAGTCCTAAAGAACCCTTAAGCTGCTGATCAGCACCTCCTAGGTCTACTTTCCAGTCTCAGGGATGTGACGGCAACCTAGAAATCAAAGAGCACTGAAGTAGTGTATCTACCATCAAAAAGCCCCGACCCTCCCTAAACTCCCCCTCCCCCAGTTTCCTGAAGGGTAGAAACTGCACCGTCAAGTCGTGGCCTCAAATGCCTTGGTACTGATATGAAGAGATAGGCACACTGTTCCCCTGCCATCCACCCAAAACTAAGGCAGGGAAAGCCTCAAAACCTTTGTTCAAGTGTTTGAGGCACTAATGTCCTTCTAGAAAATCCGAGCCCTAGTTTGCAGGACTTGGTTCTGAAGAGCCAGGCAGTGCGCGAAGAAAGTCGTCAGGCCCGTGCAAACTAGTGCCAAGCCCTAGGCAAACCATTATACTCTGTAGGGTTTAGGGTTTAGGGGTTTACACGCACCTTATAGTTTTGAAGGCTTTGCGCAACTCCTGTCAAGTTCCAGGAGCTTTGTAGCAGGTGAAATGTCATGTGCAAGTGGTACAGGCTCCACACCTATTTAGGTTCCCGGCGTCACGAAGATCTGAATATGGTAGCTATACAGGCACGGAAGCGGATTGAGAGAAGAAGCCAATGTACAAGTATCTACCAAACTTGCTGCGGAGACCAGTGCAACGTTTACTGATGCTAGCGATGGTGTTGAAGGTTTGGTGAGACCTCAGAAACTAGTATAGTGTAGGGCTGGGTCATAACGAGTTCAGGCTACCAGAAAACTCCTCGCAGTCCTAAGGTTTGTGAATCTGCTTTCAAATGCTATTGGGGCAAGCAAGCTGTCAAGCACGCCTTTAAGCATTGACATCCGAGGCTCGGGTTCGGGCGTAAAGAATTTTGAGCGCATGTGTTAGTTTTCACCCAAGACCGGACTATGTCAAAGTTAGAGCCCTGAGGCCTAAGCCTTAGTAGTTGAGAGCCACTGAGCCATAACGAATGAGGAAGGACAGCTTGATATGTGTGTTTCAGCCCGTCTGCTGCGACTGTTACAGTGGCCATTTCTTGTTGCTTACTTCCTGCTGTTATTTTTCATCGTCATCATCACCATCAAAAGTTGTCGTTCTGACATGGCTCCTGCTGTGAATTCCACGTGCCTGGACTTTATGCTTGGGAACTCCAGCCCCAGGCGTTCGAACGGCAAATTGCCGACTTGAAGAAGCAGCTGGCGCAGGCAATCTGTTTCCAAAGTCTCTACGAAGGGTTCACACGGTCCTAGTACCGAAATAGCTGGGATTTAGATTCTCGAAAAATCCTTCTGAGAGTCTGAGTACCCAACTACTAGGGATTTGGATGCCAAATGCTCTAGTCTGAATTGCTCGGGGAATCCTGTTATTTGGACACTTCGGTCCTTAATTAGGGGGGATGATGCGAACTTGAGTGATCAGCGTTTTAGGAACAGGATTTAGGCGGAGCTTGAAGCCCGAAACTTGTCAATCTGTGCGGCAGCTTTGCTTCTCCCTGCTAGATCACGAGCAAACCTTAGATATTATTTAATTTGAAATAGTCCCTAATAAGGCCTTGATTTGAGATATTCCATAATAAGACCCTCATTAGAAATAGTCCCTGGTAAGGCCCTAAATGGAAATCGTCCCTATTAAGGCCCTGATTTGAAGTATTCCCTATAAGGCCCTAATTTGAAATAGTCCCGAATAAGTCCCGAATTTGGAATACTCCCTTGCTAGATTTAATCGAATTTTTGTACGATTGTAATCAGATTTCAAGTACCCTCCCCCTAATGTTCGGGTCATACGATAGATACCGCCTCCCCTAATGTTGAATACGGTTCCAAGTATTTACATTAGGCAGGGAGTCCTTCAATATTGGGGGAAACGATTAGTAGGATAGGCTTCAGGGCTTAGAGTTTAGGATGCCCCTCAGAGAACAACTGGGTTCACGTGAAGAATTCCTTCTCATGTTTCCCCCTGTTTAGGGGGCTCAGCACTACAAACAAAATTAAACCTGCCATATGTCCCCTGTAAAGGGCCCCCTAAACCCTAAACCCTTAAACCCCCAAACCCCTAAACCTCTAAACCCTAAAGCCTAAACCCTATTTGCATCCCTACGAATCTGCCCCACGGTCTGCTGCTAAGGCTGCGGAATCAACGAGTCCAACTCCGCTGAGCAAAGGCAGTTGTGGTTATATTCTAATAGGGGTTCAGGGTTTAGGATTCAGGGTTTAGGGCTTAGGGTTTAGGGTTTGGGGCATAGAGTTTAGGGTTTAGGGCTAGATAAAGAATAGGGTTATCATATTAATATGGGGTTATTCAGGGATCAGGGAAGGAAAATAAAATGGAAACTACTATCATGGATTATATACGGTTCATAGTATATAGGGTTATGTAGGGAGAGTGGAAAAGAAGATGAAAACTACTATTTAGGGTTTAGGGATATTACCCCGGATTGAGGCTTCTGGTTTGAGGGTTTAGGGGGTGTGGGATTCGGGGTTGATAATTTGTTGTGAGTTCTCGGCTGTTATTTTCGATACAATCCAGGTCGTGGTAGGGATTGGGGCTTAGAGCTGCTCAGGGCTAAAGGCTTATGGGGGTGGGTTTAGGGGTTTGGGACTGGGGCTAAGGGTTTACGGGCTAAGGCTCAGGCTTGGGGTTGAAGGCTGTTGATTCAAGCATTAGCCTTTGTTTTTTCGGACTTGAGCGCCTGCCAGGGGTGAGAACATCTTCAGGGTTTTTGGGCTATGTTCTAAGGGCGGCTGAGCTTTGCCATAGGCACGCTACAAGCAGTCTAACCCGTCGCGCAACACCCACATCGTCGTTGTATAGTCCTCCCGAACCTAACCGGATACCCTAAAAGGTAATGTAACGTACACCCTGAGCTTATTTGATCTTAGAAGGTAATAAGGGAAATTAGTATAATAGGGAACGTCTAGGGATTATCTTCCATTATTCCCTACTAAGAACGAGTAAGTAAGCAGCATAGTCCTGTTTCAGTGTGTCTGTCAGGTGAAGTGGAGTGGGAGCGCCTTGTACATGCGCAGCAGGTGCCATCCACGCGATTTAAAGGGATTTTCCAGGGCTTTGGGCCGCATAACTTCATAGTACGAAAGCATTCAGGAGGGTGTAGTTTTTGGCGACCAAAATTCAGTGTTTCAGTTGCGGAAAATAGTCTAACCTAGACCCTATAGAGGGCTCCTGGATAGGTTAGAGATTGGGGGCCATTTGGGATCTGCCTGGGCCTTGCATGCTCTTCATTTTTGGCAGTTGTGTCCTACATGTTTACGCGGTATGTCGTCAAAAAGGTACGACATCCAGGGTCCGGGTAGTGAGGGTGAAGCATTTAGACACAAGGTTTGATGTTCGGGCATGTCGGGCTCCAGCTTAATGATGTGGAGGGCTTGGGCTCTGGAGATCTAGATGCAACTTGTTTGGGCGTAGGAGGTCTGGAGGCTTGAAATCCAACCCCAAGAATTCAAGCAGCCAAGCAGTGCAGAACGCATCTATAGAGGAACCCACCTGGGCCCAAATTACAACCTTCCAGGTACTCGGGTCCTTAGGGCCTTAGGGCATGAATTCTGGATTTGGATTCTGGGGCTTGCAGGCGTGCTTCAAGATTTGACAGGAAGCCAGGGTTTTGATTGAATGGCAGTGGAGGCTTTCAAGCAGAGGGTTTCAGGGTGTGGCGTGGAAAGCCTGCAGATCTGGATTAAGTTGGGTTTCGAATTGTTACGGCTTAGATTCTAGGGCTTAGGGAATTCCCCGATGAAGTCCTCAAGAGGTTTCAATGGCGTCTTCGGAACCTCAAGCTCTGCGGCACATTTGTTGGAGGGGTCGGAGTGAGGCATGCCTTGCCAGATTCCTCCTTTAAATCCCGAACCCTTTTACCATCCCAAAGCAACCTCTGCATCCTGGACCCTGGATAACCTACCTGTTTTGGAGATGTACAGTATGAAAATGTAGGACACAACCCCAAGAAGCAAGCACCCGCAAGATCCAGCTATGGTAGTTGCCTTAAATGGGGGCTCCCCTTTACAGACCATAAGATGTTGTATATAAGACAGGTATCCCCAAAAGAGGGACTCCTATCTTTTTCAGCCCCTATATACAAAGCATTCAGCAGCGAGGCTGAGATAGAGCATTTGCGCAAAGAAAACACGCAGCTCAAGGCCAAGCATAGTCGTAAGGTGTTGCACGGTTACGGGTTCAGGGCTTCGGCTTCAGGGGCTTGAGAGTGTTTGAAGAATTTGCTGTCCAACTAGTGCATGTTGCAGTAGTGGCACTGTAGGGCCCATTTCACCATTGACGCCCAGAGAGAATGTACTCCACCATGACTGACGCGCGTGACTAGTTCTAAGGGGCCCTGGCAGGGAGCAAGATTGTATTCTCTCGGCTTCGGATCTCGCGCCCCCAAGAGTGGCTTGCAACATGGACTGACATGTTTTGGTTAGAAGTGGGGTTCCCCTAAACTTCAGTACCCAAGCTGAAACCTGGCCATGAGACTTCACGTAGGACTTCAGGCAAATGCTGCTTCTTCGAAATGGGTCTGCATGCGGTAATGGGGCTCACAAAAACAGGCACATTGCCTATACCTACCCCTCCAAAAACAGCATGTATAATGTATGCCTCTACAAACCGCTGCATATATCGGCGGATCGTGCATTTCATGCTTGAAATTCCTCGCAATACAAGCAACAACTCACGGTCCATGCCTTCCAAGCCATGACCGGTTCAGCTCCATAGTCAGATTGTTCTTGGGCCTCTCTGTGTAGTTTAGGAGAAGGTTCTCATCAACACCAATCAGATAGCCAAAGTCAGATAGCCCAAAAATTGCCAAACACTGTTAGTATGCTGCTTAGGTCAGGAATGGGATTGCCTGAGCTGGAAGCCATAACGCGAAGCCTCAAGCCTTAAACTGCGCCAAATGCTTGGAAGCCCGGAGGTCGCAGGTTCTGCAGGCAAACACCCAAAATAAAGCAGCTTGCCCAACAATTCTTTGTTGATTGGCTTTGGCGGTGGCATGCATGCAAACTTTGACAAACGGCGTGAAATGCCGTCAGGCATGTTTGCCATTTGCCAAAAACTAACAACACAAAGGATTGAAATGGAACACAACTATTGAAAGCCTTGAGCCCGTTTGGTTGCAAGGCCTCGGCCAAGCAGGGTTCTTTGTCGCAGGCGCCTATGTCTGGTGGGTTTAAGTTGGGGCGTTCGGTGTATGATTTAGGGCTGAGGGTTTGGAGTAGATGTTTGGGAGTTGATTAGCGATCTTGGTTCTTTGGCAAGGCTCCGGGTCCAGGGTCGAGGCAGATTTCAGCGGTGCGGTGTAGAGGTTCCAAGTTTTGGGCTAAGGTCTGTTGAAGGTAATCGTTTCGCAGTTCGTGCAAACAATTTCCAAGGATGTGTTACCCCATGTCCCGTTAGCTGTTTAATGCCTGGCTCAGGTGGTTGGATTTTCAAGGGCAAAAGGGCCAAAGGTTGGATGAGGAGACAGCGAGCGTGTTTTGTTGAATCGTCTTCCGCTTCTTCGCGCCGCAAAAGCTAAAGCTGTTCATCGTCGCCATGTGTTGCGCTCTTGTTCGTTATCATCGCCATGTTTGCTGGTATTGGATAATTCTGTTCTTAGTAGTACCCTTGCCCCTCTGATCTGATTAATTCGTATTAAGGACGGTGCCACTACCGAGAGTAGCATTGGGATCAAGGCGGGTGAGCACTGGCTAAAGCAGCTGCAGTGGTGGAAGAAGCAGCGGAAGCGGCAGCATCAGCAGCAGGAGAAGCAGCAGGAGCACAGAGGCAGCAGCGATTTTTGTACCAAGTCAGTATGTGCGTTCTTTGACTCCTAATTTATTTGTCCGTTTCATATTTCAGCTATAGTGAAGGGCTTCCGCCGTATCAGCATGATTTTGGGTGATGAAAGCTGTTGAGTCGAGGTGATTTTAGAGTTTGAGATCAAATTATGGCATAAGGAGTCTGACTCTTCTAAGGCACAAGGGCAGTTCAGCTTGGGAGAGGTACATCAAGAAGAGCTGGCTTGGTTTCAAGGAACGCTGAGATAAAAGAACTGATTATAAAGGGCTGTCCTGGTTCGTTTTTTTTTTGGCAGATTATTATCAACTTCCGAAAACAGCCGACAATCTCTTTTTGGGAGGGTTCCGCAAGATAGTGTAGGCTCGATAGAGTGCAAAAGCCAAGCCGGCTTTTGCTCTTCCATCTTGCGCGGTCTATTGCCTGATGGCTGGTTAAGAGTGCTCTGAGCCATGCCATTGCAAGGTTTGTGTGCAGAGCCTTAGTTGTAAACTGTGGTCGCTACACACGTCCCACCTAGATCTCCAAGCCACGGGGAGCAACTGCTTTGAACCATCAAGCAGAGGGTAACCGAGCAATGTTTGTAGTACTGGACTCGTTTTGCATGAACACCCTTGTCTTAGCGGTTGGCAGCCAAATCCAAACACTTCTTATTAGGCCACAGGTTGCGTGAATAGGCCTCGTTCTGAGAAGCGCAGCCGAGATCCTGAGACCCTCAGCCTTAAGACCAAAGTCCGATGCCTTTAACCCTGTTTTGTGTGGCCAAACCTGTACAATCCTCAGGCTTTCTGTATCACATTGCGAAGCTTGTATACCCCTCACCGCCTCACACTCTCCAGCGCAAAGACACGCCTCATTTTGAGCCCTCATCCCTGCACTTTGAATCCCCACCTTGAGGCCCCAAGATCTTGAGCACACCCTTTGGCAGGAACTCTACACCCTAAACGGCTGCATGCTGAACCCTTCACACCACAACCTTCACATTGTATTTTAAGTTTCAAAACCTACGAAATCCAAAACACTGCTCCATCAGCCTGCCGGCTTCAAAGAACCTTCAGAGAACTCCGATTCTGCTCGCTCCCTACTCCCTACAAACCTGAGAATTCTACCGTGCAATCCTCCTTTATAGTCCTCCCCTACAATCCCCTTTTACTTACAAGGGGCTTGGTAGGAAATAAGCCATATAATCTATAGGGATTATATAGGGATGACATTCCCTTATTCCCTGCTAAGAACCAGTACCTGGACCCCCAAAATAGGTAAAATAATATCCCAAAACACCTAAGAATAGCCCAAAATGCCATTACTCTACATACTTTTGGGGCTTCGGTAAGTTTATGTACCTAGGATCCCGCTACTTGGAAAGCTCCCATCTTACCAGGCACCCGCAGTGCCCAGTGCTGGGGAGATCAACGAGGCTTCCTGGATTGCTGTCAACTTTCAAGGGATTCAACTTCAGCTACCATGATATGGGTACATAATTTGTAGTTGTGTTTAACGTATTATGGTGATTTTCACAAAAGTTCCTTCACAGCAACCCACTTTAAGGGCGGGGGGTGGGTTTACGGCAAGGGTTTACAGGAACGGGGAATGAAAACTAATAGGGGGGCTTGGTGTTCAGCAGTTGCATTTTACCCCAAGCACCTACAGCGTTATGGCTTGTACATACAAAGTAGAGGGGAATCGCTACTAACTGTAGGTAGTTGATTTTAGAGTTAAAGTCAGAGTTCAGGGCTTAGAGTTCAAGACGTAGGGTTTTTGGCCTTTTGGAACTCGGGGCTGATAGTTTTCGGCTTTTCTCAGTTGGGGGCCTCGGATCTACAGCTTAATTCCTAGCCCTCCAGAAATCTGATTCTGACTCGTGCATACGGGTGTGACCAGGGAATTCACTTGGGAGGCTCAGCAGGAACAGCGAGTGCTTAAAGGTGAGGCGCTGGGGCCCCAGAAAAACGCCGCTTCAATGAACATGCCCCAAGTTTTGCCACGGTTTAGGTTTAGGGCCGAGGCCTTGGGGTTTAGGGTCTAGGGTTGAGGGTCAACGAAACGAGGCCCAAATAGGGATAGCCCGGTCTGGAGACATTCCAGGCTTGAACCTCGCTCCTCCAGAAAAGGCGTGCCTCAAGCCCTTAACCCTCTGCTATCATGACGATGACCTGTAACCTTACTTTCCCGCAGGTTTATGGGTTTTACCTACTAGGCCTTAAGCTACAGGTAATTGGGGCTTCATCCTGGAACAGCCAAAGGTACGTGTGTGTGGTGCGCAACAACTTCATGCCCCAAAGTACCTTGCCTCCGTGCCTTTGTTTTTAAAAGGCTTCTCGGCATGTTCCACCTGAAATCTGGAAGGTTGCGCTGTGAACCGGAATCAGGGAATATATTATATAGGGATTATATAGGGAGCATATTCCCGTATTCCCTACTTAGCCCCAGTAACCTTATGCTGTTGGGTTGTTGGGGCAGGACTTGCTGAAATCCTTGGCTGCCAATGGTGCCATCGGGGTTGCGATTGTCACGCCCGGCACTCGGAGGGGAAGATGTAGTAGTTTCCCACAATAAGGGGACCCCAATAAAGACCCCAAAATACTATAAACCCTAATTTTGGGAAACCCCCATGTAGTGACTCGTTATTTTCACAGGTGATGTCTGAAAAAGGCGATGCAGCTAAGAAGATGGTAAGAAGGTTTTCGTGACTCCCTCTGCAAACAGGGACCCCTAGCTTAGGGACCCTAGGAAGCATTTAACTATAGGCATTTAACTTCTTTACAATAAGAACCCCTACCTCAATATTCAAATGCTTGGGTTTGGATGCTTCCTAGTCCCCCTAACTAGCACGGCTTAGCATTCAGGATCTGGATTGCCAGGCTCCACCATGGCACACGGAATTGCAGACTCAAGTGCAGACTCGACATATTAAGTCCTCCTCAAGCATTCATTGGAATCCTCATTAGTCCGCGTTGAGGAAAAGTTATGGTAGTACCCATGCATGGGGGGACCCCAATACAGACCCCAAATCATTAAGAGGACTTTGTGCTGGGGTAGACATAAGCTCCCCGATCCGTTCAGTATTTTGGAAGTCACTGGATTTCCCCTTTTGTTGAACCCTGTGGTGAACATGCTTAGTCTCTAGCACAAAAACTGACCGGTTCGCCTTCTCCGAAAACTCAGCAGGCTTGATTTATATAAGTTCAAACATTGACTTCTAACTACTCAGACATAACATTCTGTGGCTTTTTGTTGGGCATTGGGAACCTAGACCATAGGCCCTTAGCCCAAAGCGACCCTCAGGCATCGTTCGGACACTCGCCCAGGTGTAAGCGGCCGAAGTACTTATCGAGAGCCCAGCACTTGGATTCTCTTGGATTCAGTTGGCGGAGAAAATAATATACGCGTTGTACTCGCGATAAAACACACATTCGCTGCTTTCTAAACTAACTTATTAGAAAGTGGAAATTGTGCATTTTCCATTGTGATAAAAGCATTTTCGTTCCTCTCTGATCTTCATGCAGATTGCATAAGGTCTGCGAAGTGGCTACAGGGGTTACAAGCAATAAGATGATGTCACTTGGCTTTACCCTCCGTGTTTGCGCTGGTAAGCCAGCTTCACTTCTCTGACGGTCTCTGACAGCAGCATGGAACCATCAACACGTGTTAGCTGTACAACTCTCTGTATGTGATCCCACCAGTAGATACCCACACTTGGTGTAAAGTCTGCTCTAAGGTTATAGTCCCCCTTAAGTAGATAGAATATAGTTTTGGGTATATTATAATAAGATCCTCATATACCCCATATTCTATCTACTTAAGGGGGACTATATGTCAGAGTCGCAGGAGGCTTAGCGTAAGCAGTACCATTCCAGGGCCTGAAACGGGACCAACGTCTTCAGCCCCAAGCCTATCTCTCGGCATGTCTCCTATCCCAGAGGGTCCATGTACCCAATAATTAGGTAGTTGGGTTTTGGGTAATAGTAATTGTAGTACAGGTTTTGGGTAAGTATATGATTATCAGGTACTTGGGCCCTTAGGGTATGGTTCAGGCGTACGTGGATTCTAGAATGCTAATACAATTTAATGGTTTCCTGAATTAAAAAAGGTTACTCCAGGCTTGAGTGTAATATAATTGTATTAGAGATAGACTGTACATTAGGAGCATTTTCTAGGTGAAATGGATTGAATTGGCTTACCGACATTACAGGATGCCTTGTTTTGTGCGATGGCACCCGCAGAGTTCTCCACGTAAAAAACTTGAAGCCAAACTCTCTGTGTGGAGAGAGTTTTTTTTCTGAAGATCCGGGACCAGCCGCCCTACGGCATGTGTCGCTCCAAGACCATGGACTGACCCCCAATAAATTCCCTATGATTGTAGAACCCCCAATATACTTCTTGTGCAACCCCTATGTAACCCCCGCCATGCAACCGTATATAGCCCCTATGTGTGGCTCCCAGACCATGGACTCGGTACTACGCGCACAGCGCGATCCGTCAAAGTTTCCCTTGGTGATCTCACAGGCCAAGGGGGGAAGGATGAAGATGTGGGGGTTTCCCAAAATTAGGGGTACGCTTTTGGGGGTCCCTATAATAAGGACTATAGCACATTGGGATCTATATTGGGTACCCCTATTTTGGGAAACTACCATGTGAATAATATAGGGGCCTAAATGATAAGCAATATTATGGTTCCATATTTCTTTTCTTATTCTGGTCGCACTTCAAATGGGCCTCGATTGATATTGGTAATTATTTAGGCTCCTGTAGTTACATAGCAGAACTCATGCTACGCCTTACTCTTCCTAGGTCTCAAGGGTTAAGGGACAGTGATGTTCCCATTTTTTGGTTCCTACTGCATTGCTGCAATGCCAAGATGCTTCAAGATGGGTGAGAGGGTCACTACTTACGAAAGACTTGTACATCAAGTCCTGATAAGGCTTTCCCAAATTTAGCGCCTACAACATGTCCTGCATTTCCAAAGGTATGATCTCAAATGGTTTTTAGACAATGGTAACTCGTCATTCTTCTGCTGACGATGGCGCAAGAGACATGACTCACCGATAGATGTTTGTACACGTGCGAACGAAAAGTCATGATGCGTGTGCAACTAACCAAGTAAGCACAATGAATAGTAGTAGGGGTCTAGATTCGCATTTGGGATGGGGTCGGTGGGCATCGTGACCTGTAACTAGAAAAGGGTGCAAAAGAACATTGCTAGTTGTTGGCATCTCATCAGTGGGAAAACAGAGATGTTAGAATGTCGTCCTCATCTTTTCAGAGCAATCTCAGTCTGCAAACGCGATGGAACCCATCCATCCACATTCCCAGCCCTTGAACGAGTCAAAGCAAGATCTGCGTTTGAATTCTGCATCTGTCTGAAAGGCGTGATCCCCACCCACATTAGATATTTAGTTCTTCATTGTGCCCCCAACCAAAAAAAAACGAAAGAAGTAAACGCACACAGACACGCACAAAGCAACAAACGGAACACTGGAAGCGCAGAGCACTGCAAACCCTCTAACCCCTCCCCTAATAACAACCCCAGCCGAGGATGCATGCTCTGCCCAGACAAGCCCAAAAAAGTCTGGAAGATGCCGGAAGAATATTTTCAAAGGGGCCAAGGCAACTTCTCAAAGCGGCCCATGGTGGATGCCCTTAATAAAGAATTAGGCGGTGCTTTGAGGCAACTAGGGTTCAGTCGTTATAAGGGCTTATATTAAAATTCGTTACATCCTGATGGCTTTCATGAGATTTTAAGTGGCTGCGCTGACGAGGTTTCACACAGTTTGTTTGAGTTGTAACCGGCTTTAAAGCGATTCTAAAGGAGATTTCAACTGGTTTTAATTCGGATTTGAAGCGTTTTTAATTCGTTTTACTTCGATGTATATTTGATTTGGATTAAACAATGCCACGATTGATTCGATTTTGGTTTACTTGGTTCGAAAGGGAATTCTCAGTGGGGACTTACTTTGTTTAAGTGAAGTAGGAGCCCGCTTCGTTCTTACAAGACCCTCCCCTCCCCGCCAAATGGTAGGTGAGTCGGGCGGATGTTTGCGTTACGGAAGGGGGGCTGACGTCATGTATTCTTAGGGGGAATGGATTACGATCCTTGTTTTTGCCACGCCATAAAACCTTTCAGGACTCTGCCTGCTCCCCGTTTTCTTTAAGAGAAAGGACACTTAGGGCCCACGTGTATACTGAAGAAGCAGCGCATGACTTTCGAGAAACGACCTAAACCCTAAATGGTAGATTCCATTTTCTTTTCCATTATCCCAATATAACCCCGTTAGACCATAGTAGTTTCCAATTTCTTTTCCATTATCGCAATATGACCCATATATAATCCATGTCAACAGCCGCAGGATGCACATGATGCAGCCATGCAAGAGGCCAGATTCAGCCTTGAAAGCGGCTCAAGGTTTTGGATTGAAGTGATATAGGGGTTGCACAGGGATAATGGAAAAGAGCATGGAACCTACTCTCTAGGGTTTAGGGTGCAGGGTTTTGGGCTTTGGATTTTGGGTTTTATAGTCTAGTCTAGGGCTTATACGCGTAAAGGTTTTGGCGTTTATAGTTTTGGGGCTTGTATAGAGCTTCGAGTACCTTGATCCCATGATCTTAGAGTACATGAGCCCACCAGGAAGGCATTAAAGCCACAAGCAGATTGTGATTGGCGGAAATCAAAGTTCGAAGTGCCGATTAGGTTCCCGCCTGCTTGCAGTATGTGAAGATTCTGAGCCCTGCCTCTTCATGCGAAGAGCGCGCAGTTTTTTCGGAAGAGATTTGCCACTCAGCTTAAAACGCCAACGACGACTGGATGATCCCTATAAACCCCCTATAAAAGGACCTAGGGTTTCCATTTTCTTTTCCATTGTACCTATACCACCCCTATATTGATGGTTCCATTCTTGAGCCGGGCCTGCGAAAGTCCCTAACACGGGTTATATAGGGGTTATATAGGGGTCATATAGGGATAATGGAAAATAAAATGGAAACTACTACGTAGGGTTTAGGGTTAAATGGGATATATTGGGTTTATATAGGGATAATGGAAAATAACATGGAAACTACTATAATAAGTTATATAGGGGATTTATACATGGAATCGATCCCAATGTTTTCCGCCCTTCGACACATACACTTCTACTTACCGGTGGTTAGTAGGGAAGGCGGAATATAATCGCTATAGAATCCCCATATGATATATTCCCTTATTCCCTACTAACCGCCAGTAAGTACATAGTTACAAGGGCTCAGGGAGCCAAGTCCCGATTGTCAACCCCAAAGCAATGGAAAACAAAATGAAACCTATTGCATCACGGGGAATATTATAGGAGCTACTATAGGGATCAATTCCTCCATTCCCTTATTCAAATCAGCGAGAAAGACCTTAGCCCGGTAAACTCTCAAGCCTAAACCCAACACGCACATGCCCTATGATTCTATTGTAGTTTCCATTTTATTTTCCATTATCCCTATATGACCCGAGACCCTAAGAGTACCCACACCCCCCTATTTGCCCACAGCATCTTGATGTTACGTGCGCATCCAAGGTCATAGCAGCATCCGTATAAATACTTCCACAACGGCAAGATTAGTGTTATTTACAGCGAAACAAGATACTAGCGAATGCATGCCGCCACCCGTTCATTTCGACCACATCCACACAAAGTGAATCCATGCCGGCACCCATAATAACGTTCACGTCGACCACATCCACAACCACCAAAACACTGCTACACGCAGCACTTTCCGATGAGCGAGCAAGTGGCGCGGGCAAACAGGGGGGGTGGCCGTAACAGTAGTTTCCATTTTCTTTTCCATTATACCCATACAACCCCAATATAAACCCTGTATAATCCGTATAAACCCCTTATAAAAGGACCTGGGGTTTCCATTTTCTTTCCCATTATACCTATACTACCCCTATATTACATGTACGTACCGCAGAGGAGCCTGAGGGACTGATTTGTTCATGCCCTCTGCACGTTAAGGTCTGTCACAATTGTATATAGTCCCCCCTTAAGTAGATAAAAATGTGGGGTATGTGGGGATCTTCTTCTCATATACCCAAAGCCATATTCTATTTACTTAAGGGCGAAGATATCATTTTAATGGGCACTGGCAGGACCCAAACGGGTATATGGAGGGATTGCAACTCTTTGATGCATACATATTTTTGCTGCGGTGTGGGGTTGTTCAAAGGCAAGTGGCCACTTGGGGTTCTAGCTTACATGTTGACGGAGGATCATATAATCCCAGATGATGCCTTCCGTCAATTGCAAAACGAAAGCCAACCTGCTATTGAAATCACTTGCCCTTACCCCTATACTACAGCCAACATCAGAGCCGACAAGTGCAAACATGCATCAGGCCTCACCTAGCAAAGTGCTCACTGCCAAAATGTTCCAGGATTCACGCTCTGATTTTGCACGCTAGACAACCACAAAAATCACGGATAGCGGCCAGATCTTCCCTATGTCTACACTTACTTATATGCGATTCGCATAATCCCTATATACTTGCGTGTGTGTATGTATATAGAACTATATATATATATATATATGTCTCTCTCTCTCTCTCTCTCCCTCTCTCCCTCTCCCTCCCTACATAATCAGAGCAAGACTTTTCCTAACCACTTCGTCCTCCGGTGCACTGCCCAGCTCGTCCAGCGAAACTTTGTCAAGACGGGTCAGGCGGAATTTGGTACCCTTAGTAGCGGAGTGAGTAGCCTTGAAGCCCTTTTGGGGTGTGTGGGTGTATATAAGTATATAAGCCTACCATCATCAACAAGAAAGCTTTTAGGGGGCCAGGGAACTCAGCAACTACATTATAGGTACCCTAAATCGTACTTTCTAGAAAGTTTGCTTTCCGTCCCGGGGGAATTACAGAGTAGGTTGTAACAGGCAATTCTTTGAGGTTGAGATGCAGGGATCTGGGGTTTCGGGCTAGTCGGGAGGAATCGGCAAGCGGGAGTATGATGGAGATAATGACTGGGATAGGGATCCGTCCTACTACTAAACCCTAAACCCTAAACCTACTACTAAGAGGCAAGCAAGCCCAAGGAGTGAGATAGGACAACTTTGGCACCTGGGTTTAGGGTTTAGGGTATTTTTTGGCTGGCCTGTCGTGGACATGGCGTGTCTAGGGATGGAGTCACAGGATAGGTCATGGATTTGAAGAGTAGATTCGTATTGGGGATATATTGGGATAATGGAAAATGAAATGGAAACTACTATAATGGAAAATCAAATGGAAAAGCAAATGGAAATGAAATGGAAACTGGGACTATGTTATTACTATTACTATTAATCGGATTTGAGATCTATCCTCCGTACGTGAACAACTGTTTTCATTTTGGATGATTTGATCGTTGCATTTACATGGTGCCTTACAATACTTCAGCGGTTGTGATCCTACATGAGCCGCAGGAAAAAATTGTGTGGTTCAGGGGCTTTGGATACAACATGTTGCTTGACCGCCAGCACCATTCAAGGACAATCAGTGGTTACCCTTTTAAGCGAACGGATTGCAATCCTGCCTGTTTGTTATTGCGTCTGTTTTGTCAGTTGTTTCTTCGTCGTTGCTATGACTGTTATGGTTGTTCATCTGCTTTGGGCCGGAGTGCTGCGGCATCATAAGCTACAAGCATAAAAGTCTAAACGACAAAGTTCCCACATGATTTTCCCAAACAACAACGACGACGACAACCCTTAGGCGAAATTCCTAAACCCCAAACCCCAAATCCTGTATATCCTTGTTTTTGCTGCAACCTCTTTCCGTTAATTAACCTCGGAGTAGTCCCTTAGCTTGCCGAGAATCTCGTTTTTGGCACAAGGTGGTCGAGTTATCGCTTAAAAGGGGCTTTGGGCTCAGAGGGCTCAGGGATTTAGTTTTGGGGTTCAGGCTTCACAGCGGGCCGGGGCAGGTTTTTCCACTTGCATTTAATTGGGGTAATTCCTTGGATAAGTTAATCACTATCTTCATTTGTTTTATCTTCGAAGCTGTGGGTCTGCAACCTCTTCATGCGGATGTGAAGCCCCCCTGGCATGCATTTACGTTTTGACCCTGCAAGGAGTACGACAGACTACAGCACCGATGATTTCCTCAGTAGTACTCTCGGAGAAGCATACAAGAATTTCAGGTGCAAAGGGGGCTTCTATTCGCCAAAGTAGGCAGATGCAAAATCGCTCCGGCTGGAACTCTTCAAGCAGAACTAATTTGAAGCAGAACTTGTAAGGTCAGGCCCCATAACCCCTCCGACGTAAACCCAAAGCGCCAGATTTGATGCTTTGAACAGCAGCAGGCATATCACATGCACCACGAGCACGACCCAAATGCTCCGGCCATCGCCACAAAGTGCGACCTGCCATTCCATGTTTTGAGAGTTTGTGGGTGTGAAGCTTTGAAGATTTTGGCTTCCTGAGCGCGGCCACTTAGGAGGTCTTTTTGAGCCAGCATCGGAGATGTACAGCGTTGTTTCTGGATCCTCCAGTATACCCTGAACCCCTAAACCCTAAACCCCGCATTCTCCTTGGGGCTTCCACATTCCTTGCGTACACATTCCGTTGCTTGATGAGGACCCGGTGGAACGAAAATGTTTGTCCCGATATCGGGTAAGATTACACCTTCCCTTGGGTTGGAGTACTTTAGAAGCAGAAGCAGAATACCTGGGATGCTGTGAAGGAGCCTAAATTAAATCACCAGAAAAAAGAAACCCCATTACCATATGCCCTTGATATGGTAAATTAAATGAGGTTCCTTAACAGCAGCCCAGAATGAGACCTGAACCCTGAGGCATGGGGATGAGAGCGGAGGAATTCTCAGGGTTAAGGGTTCAGCTTTTATGTTTACACGATTTGGAGGTTCTAAGTCAACTAAATGCTACACGAAAATGTGCTGCCGATTTGCGGATTTGCACGAAGAAGCACAAACCCAAACAGGTCCGTATATCGGTAGTTTGCGTGTTTTGGCAAAATTCAAAAATGCAAAATTGCCTCGGCCGGGTCTCGTTAGATTTTCGCAGAAATCAGCAGATTTTCGAAAGAAAAAAAACAGTAGCTTTTTTCGCAAAAACTTGCAAATTGTGCAGAAGCAGTTCATTTGCCAAATCTGGCCAAATTTTCACATTTTCGGGCTCACGGCCCAAGACCCAGTTCAGACTTTAAAAAAAAGACATAAAAGTTTCGCGCCTGCGCCGCCAACCGAATCGCGTAAATCTCGCTCATCGTTTCGCTGCCACATTGGAGCTGGGGGTTCATCCTGTTTGTAAAGTGTTTGAATCTTATTGAGACATCTATGGTGCGGAATTGGCCGGAATATGTTCAGGAAGTGTGTGAGAACTACAAGCAGGGCAAGCCCTGACAGCTTGATTTGGGCTCTAGCTCCATCATCCAGTCATCCAGAGCCCTAAGGCTCCAAATAGCCTAATGTAGGTCATATTTGTAGACTTTGGGGCCCAATGTAGGTATTATCTATTGACATGGAGCCCTGGGGGAGGATCTCGACAGCGGAGCTCCCACTAAAAATCCCGATCGATCGACAATCAGGCTGCTCTGTAGATGCTCCGAGGGGTTGTGTATTTGAGCTGCTGGCCAGTGCAGTTACCATTGCGTGTGATTCCCAAAGTCATGCCAGTTTTCAGCGCGGAGAGTAATCACGTCAAACTGTGTGAGATTGTAGTTCCTTATTGTGGCTGTCGCTGCAGCCCCCCTTCTCTGACTGCATAACACTTGGAGGCTTCCAAGGCCACCCCTGATGAAACACAACACGCCCAAATACCTTGTTTTGCGGCCTGCCAACAATGGATCCCCGATTTCTGTAACACCCCCACTGAGGTTCCTGCACCCCAGGGAGCCTGAACCCACAAAGTCAGAAACGTCTCCAGCTCTCCGTGTATTAGCTGATTGTCACCCCGTTCCTACTGCCCGCCTTTGAGTTGAGACATAGAAAGGAGGCAATATCCAAAGCTGCAGCTCCCTGTCTTGGTGTGCTGGCGGCTCCCTTTTCAAGAGAGAAAGCTGAAGGGATTCTAGGTCTTGCCGCGGGGTGCCTGTACTTCATTGGAGGTACATAGAGGGCACTGGTTGGTGACAGGAAGTTTACCAGGCTTATACACAGATGTCGTCTTTGTGGCTTTAATACTCGAGGTCCCCTCCCAAGAACCTGGCAGTGACCAAGCCACCTGGTGGAACCCAGGTGTTCACGTTGGGGATCCCAGACGCCTTCCACTCCCACTGCATGAGGCACAGTTCGCCGGCATCCTGAATAGAGACTGCTGAGATCCGACCAGCCCGCAACGTCTCTCTCTCTCTCTCTCTGAAATAACAAACCTCTTCTTACGCAAAATTTGAGCCTGCAGAAAGCAGCGGGTTTTATCCTCTTGGTCGTGCCGTTTTTGAGGTACGGCGGCAAGAAGGCCATTGGCTATGTCCGCATAGCTCAGCACTTTGGCTTCGTGATGAAGAGGACCTTGCGAGATCTTTTGCCATGTAAACGGCCTTGACCTGAGTGTGTGTTACAAGGCCCTGGTCTCTGGTTTTGTTCGGTGCTTGTATTGACGACATGACTTCTAGACTTGCCACAGTGACACAGCGGCATCCGAATTTCTATGACGGTTGGGCAGATCCACCCAAAGAACCAAGCTCGCATGTTGCAAAGGTCTTATAAAAGGGAAAAGTGACCTAAGAATCCCCAATGCTCCTTAATCCTCCCTAGTAATCCCCAAAGTCCCGAGGCATAGTATACTTGGGCAACAACGTAATGATAAGGAACCCTTTGGACCCTAAGTATGCACCCTACACCCTAAACCCTAAACATGGAAGTTCTGGGATCGTTTGTAGGATGTTCGACGAGTTTGGCTTCGAGGCTGCGGCAAGCTCAGCCTCAGGAAGATGCCTATGGTAGAGGCCCGTTTGGAGGTTTCCCCAAATTAGGGGGTAACTTTGGGGGGTCCCTATAATGGGATTATAGTATTTTGGGGTCTATAATGGGGACCTCCTAGTATAGCCCGCTTTATTTACCAATAGAGGGGTATCAGCACAAATTTGGTGAGAAAGATCAAATGGAAACGAACATGGAAAAAGAAGGGAAGCTTTGGTTATGTAGGAACTTTGTAGCGACAATTACCAATGTTATGGTCCTATGTTCCTGGCATGATTGTGGAATAGGGTGCCTCAAGTGGACTTCAAGGTTGATATTGGTATTCGTGTAGGTCCCTGCAGTAGGCGTACAGGGTTTTGTACCTAGTTGCTTTGGGCAGCCCACGCTGAAGCGGCGGTGGGATAGGGTTTACGGTTTAGGAGTTAGGGTTCTCCGCACAATTTCTGTGCCCCGAAACATTAAAAAGTGAGTCCAGCTTGGTGAATTCCATTAGGCTAATAATACTATAATAACACTATAATAACACTACAATAATACTATAGTAATACTATAATAATACCATAATAATACTGTAAAAATACCATCGTAATATTATAAAAATACGATAATAATACTATAGTAATACTATAATAGTACCTGTGGAATCATGTTCGCCGTCGCTTTGCTGGTGACAGGATCTTTTGGCTTAGGGTTTAGGGTTTAGGGGTTTAGGGTTTAGGGTTTGGCTTAGGCCTTGCAGTTTGAGGCTTGGAGGGCCGACTATTCTGCTCTAACCCTAGGGGTTTAGGGTTTGGGGTTTAGGGTTTAGGGAGGTGCCAAATAGCCCGATGTAGGTCGTATTTGTAGACTTTGGAATCCAGAGTAGGTATTATTTATTGACACGGAGCCCTGGGGTACAGCAGGTTGTCCCGCAGACCCAACCCCCTACACTCTGGCAATTGTGGCGTCTTGGGGCAGGAAATGGTTTCTATCACTGCCATTCTGTTGTCAGGCTTTGCAGGTAGCAGGACGTGCACAAGAACATGGACACCGCTTGACTTGATATCATGTAGGGACTAGGGTTCAATGTTAGGAATGGATGAAGGGGTCCCCACAGCAGTCGCAACAGAGACTCTTACAACAGTCCTTTTTTTCTCTCCAGTGATTGAGCGTTGCGATCAGCCATCTCACGCGTTGCGCAGTGGAGTGGTGGGTTCAGAGATTTTTTTAGATTTCAGGTTTTTGGGGCTTAGGGTACGCACAGACCTGGGCTATGTGCTGGGTCATTCCCCCTCCCAGTAATTGTCCTTAAAGGGGCCTTACTAAGGGGGTTCTTTTAACTCCTATAACCCATTGTGGTAACAGTTACTGTAAGGGGGAAAGACCCCAGCTATGTGCTTTTACCTCTCCAAAGCCGACCGGTCCCAAAAGTTGAAAGCCGAAGTCGGGGTCCTACCTTGCAAACACCTCCTGTCAAGTCAGTTTGGGTGGTTGTCAAAAAGAATGGTTAGGGTAATTTTAGGTTTATATTGGGGTTCTATGGGGGAGAATGGAAAAGAAAATGGAAACTACTATAATGGGTTCTATGGGTGGTTGTCAAAAATGATGGTCCCTTTTTGGGTACATAGGGACTATATGGGGGTTGTATGGGGATAATGGAAAAGAAAATGGAAACTACTATATTGGGGTTATATATATACCCTATTAGGTCCCTTTTTGGGTACCCTAAATATTAGGTGCCGTACTATAACAGGGACCCAAAAAAGGACCATAATTTTGACAACCACCCAGTTGAACTGTAATTACCGAGGTCATCTTCTTGGAGGAGGATCTCGAGATCTCCCCGGACTTTTTTTCGTGCCGAAATTAGGGGGTTTAGGGTTTGGGGGGGTGAGGAGGTACACATAGGCGCATCCTTTCTGTTCTTGCAGCGGAGCTTGGCAACCTGGTAGTGGCGCTGTATGCAGGCCTTCGGTACCAGTGTGACCGAATCCTCCACTTCCCCCGAAATAAACAACACACAGATACAGTGATGAGATTGCTGCAGCTTGGCCAGGACAGTTGAGACCATGAACAGCCCAGACGCAGCAGTCTTAAGCCTTCTTATCCCTATGGCCACCCATAGCCCAAAGTAGCCTCTATAGACGTGGAGGCCAGGTATACAATTGCTGGAATAGGTATAAGCAACACCCGCGCGGTTAGAAAGAGCAGGTTGCTGCTATTATGGTCAGCTTGAAGCGCTCAACGCTATCTGATACTGATAACCCAGACCCCTGATTAATAAACCCCCCTCCCTTTAATAGTGATTATTATATTAGTGATTATTATAGGGATCCTAATATTAAGGCCTTTAAAAGGAGGGGGTTTATTGATCATGGGTCTACATTACACCAGATGCACAGCTGTGAGCACTTCATACAGCACAGACCATCTCCGGACGTCATTTACTTTGCGCTTCGTCACGGCCATGGCACAGCAAGCACCGAACCATCTTTCCCGACATACCCATTATACCCTGAACCCAAAGCTCCTAGACCCAGACCTACTAGACCCCCCAAGCCTAGGGCTACAAACCCCAAGTCTCTGGGGCCCCAAACCCCTTCGATCGGTGTTTGCCCCGAGCATGGACGATGACGATGACCTCGTCCGATTTGCGTGGAGCCCTAGCTGTGTCAGCGAAGAAACATGAACATAACAAAATGCTGATAATGCATTACGGTTCAGCGGCCTAGAACTTTGGGCATATAGGGTTTAGGGATTGGGCTACAGGGCACACCTTCCCTAAAAAGCCGAAGATGTGCATTTTGCTACGTGGTACCAACGCAGCGTAAAGGAGTGCATGTGCTTGGAGGCTGCCTCAGAAGAAGCAGTCCTGTAAGGACAGAGTGTTGTGACATCACCAGATGGCAGGAGTTTTGCTTGGCAGCTTAATTACACGTGAATGTGAGTGATTAGTGGGAGCCTCCCTCCTTTCCAAAACGTTTCGTCTTGATTTCATACCATCTGCGTAACTCGAAGATACCATCTGCGGTCATTCTGGATCATCAGGCCACCTGGTGCTTGGCGTGAATGAGGGATTGTTATAGACTACCGCACGGCGTCCTCATAACCTTATCAAGTAGCATATCCTACTGAGCCCCAGGCTGTAGTTGAGCATGATGTTTGTCGAGCATGTCGACCTTCCATGGGTTCCGTCTGCTATCGTATCAGGGCCCGGAGCCCTCTTGCCAAGCATCAGGGTTCAGAAACGGTATCCGTTAGAAGAAACCGTTCTGAGATGCACACAGGCATATGCAGGGCGATTCAAATTCAAGAGACATGAAAAGGAATTAAAAGCCATCAAAATATGGTCTATGAAAGCACGTACCAGCAGGGCGTAAAATACTCAGGGTTGAAAGGTCAGGTCTTAGACTGTGGAGGATGTGTTTGGGGGGGAAGGATAGATTCGACATTGGGCTTAGAGATGATTTAGTGGTCAGGGTGTCAAGGTTGAGTTTAGGGTTAGGCTTTGGGGATGTAGGAGCTTTTTACGCTTTGGGGCTTGTGTTTCTGAGTGGCGCGCAGACTTGATTTTATTCCTCTGTACAATATAAGTAGGGTAGACCAGTGAAGTACAGCTGATAGGCCATTTTTGCGAGCTCCGCAGGCCCTGCATCATCAGTCATAGGCCTTAGCGGTTTAGGCTTTAAAGTTCAAGGTTTATGGCTCGGATGCGAACCACAATGTCTTGTTGATGGGGGCTTTACATTACCCTTCATAGCCCCACACCTCGGAAACTACGGTGATACGGGTACAATTGGGTGGGATTCAGAAGAAAAACGGGGCACGGCAGCAAGTTGAGGTGTAATTCTAACTCTCTCATGCGTTCTGCGTCTGTTTATGGCATAAAGCTGAAATACGGCCATTTTGCCATCAAGCTTTCCTCACACACTTTAATTAACACGTTCAAGCACCATACACCCTACATCCTAAAAGCCGGCAAATCAGAAAGTTCCCACCTATTACCCAATGACCTATAGCTTTATGTGTTTTTTCTACTTAGTAGGGGTGCTCATACTTCTTAACTCTACTTCACTAGGGTTACAGGTTAGTTCCTACACCCTTTCAACCTGCAACCGCCCTTGGACTGAACTTTGTCAACTCCAAGGCCACGAACCTCTTTTTCGCCAGGGAAAATGAGCGCGAGGCACAAAGACAGCCTTCTGTTGGTGTAAGATGGGGAAAGAAATGTTCGCTCAAGGTGTGCGTTTTTTTCGGGCTTGTGGTTCAGATAAAGCAGGATCTCGTTTAAGGTTTGGAGTTTGGGTTTTAACACGAATTTTAGGGCTATGGGTTCCAGGTTTATAGTGTGGGTCATAGGTTTGAGGGTGTGAAGAGGAGTATGGGAATATACTGGGTTGCTGTGAAGGAACTTAAACTAAGTTACCATAATGGGTATATATAGTAATTAATATGGTTCCCCCCATATAGTAACTTAAATTAAATTCCTTAACAGCAACCCAGTATAGCGTATACGCATACAGCACATAGGGCTCAGGATTCATGGTTTAGGGGTTGGAGTTTAGGCTGCGAATCCAGGTAATTTGTCCTATTGTGGGTTATGTGTGTATGTATACATATATGGTAGTTTCCNNACTAACCGCCTATATAATCCCTATAGTAGTACAAGGCACCTGCACCCAGGCCGCCCCTCGCTCGCAGGCTCCAGCCGCCGCAGCCGCTGCCAAAGAATCCAGGCGGCCGCCGCAGCCTTGGGAGACGTGTCCGGCTTTAAGCGCCACGCAGTTTAGGGTTTAGGGTTTGAGATCTTTCCCCTAATTTGAAGAAATGGGGGTTTCCCAAAATTAGGGGTACCTTTTTGTGGGTCCCAATATTAAGGACTATAGTATTTGGGGGTCTATATTGGGGTCCCCTTATTTTGGGAAACTACCATATATATATATACACATATGCACATCATATGGGTGTGTTTACACTAAGCAACAGACTCCCTGGAAAGTTCCTTAAAAGTGGGTCACCGTTTCCATTTTATTCGGCTTCTACCGTTTCTACATCAACGCCCAAAAAGGAATACGCAAATGCATCCGATGGTTTCCTAAGGAGGTATGATCCCCGCTGGCTGTCCCCATACCCTAAACCTTAAACCCGCGCTTCTCAGCCCACGAACTTTGGTATCATGCCGCATCTGCGGGTTTAGGGTGTAGGGGTTCAGGAGGCAACAGGTATGCATAGTTATATGCATTGGGATATATAGTTACATATACATGGGGATGTATACTTATGTTACATGGGGATGCATAGTGTTTAGGGTCCAAGTATTCAAAATTCATATTCCCCAAGCCCAATTCTCCCCGGTTCATTGGGTACTTGGACCCTAGGAGCTTAGGGTATCCTGGGCCGTAGGATGCAAATTCCATTGGAAAGCATATGTCGTGAGGTCTCCTAATCCAAAGATCAGTCGCAGCCCGTAGTGTCATCTGTCTTTACGGGCCTGCACGCTTATGCAATGCCAGCACCGCTATCATGGCTCCTTTTTTGCTTGTGACCCCATTGATCCTTGCTAGTTTTGCGATACCCGCAGCTTATTGGTGCTAAGTATAGGGAATAGAGGCATTTAATCTCTATATGAACTCTATATAATGTAGGGAATAAGGGGTATGATCCCTCTATAAACTCTATATTATATAATCTCTATATGAACCCTATATAATGTAGGGAATAAGGGAGTATGATCCCTCTATAGACCCTTAAAAGAAAGAGGGTGGGACGCTGTGGGGC